>CAUYPK010039497.1:0-12773 GCA_963574355.1 Loris lydekkerianus | reverse complement strand
GGACTAGCAAATTGTGGTACATGTATACCATGGAATACTATGCAGCCTTAAAGAAAGATGGAGACTTTACCTCTTTCATGTTTACATGGATGGAGCTGGAACATATTCTCCTTAGCAAATTATCCCAGGACTGGAAAACCAACTCGCCATTGGACTCAGCCCGACTCGGAAGCTACATTAGAGCTGTCACCCGAAGGCTATAACCCAGCTTTAGCAGAAGACTATGAGGAAAGGGCCAAGGAAGGGGAAGGGAGGGGGAAGCTTAGGGTGGAGGGAGGGTAATGGATGGGGCCACACCTAAGGTGCATCTTAGAATGAGTACAGGTGAAACTTACTAAATGCAGAATAGAAATGTCTACATACAATAATTAAGAAAATGCCATGAAGGTCACATTGAACAGGTTGATGAGAATATTTCAGATTGCATATGAAACCAGCACATTGTACCTCTTGATTGCACGAATGTACACAGCTATGATTTAACAATTAAAAAAAAACCCACTAAAAATTAAAAAAAAAAGAAAGAGCTTCCAGAGATTCTGCACATGCTCAGGCTTGAGACCTTCTGCCCCAGAGCAGAGAATCTCACCTTAGTCTGTCCACTGGGATTGCCCAGGGAGCATCCATCTCTGCCCCAAGTGTTAGGGGGAAGGCACACCTAAACGTTCTGATTTAATTCATCTTGTAGGGGCTGGACTTCACTGTTTTATGGAGTTCCCCTGGAGGTTCCAGTATAAAGTGCATCTGGGACTTTAATCAGTGCCTTAGGAGGTGGGTCCCACCCTTAGCCCCATTTTGCATGTGCTGAAAATCTGGGAGATTAAAGGATGTTCCCGGGCTATATAGTCATGCAGAGGGATGGGGAGTTACAATTCTAAGTCCCTGCCTTGCCATTCGCCGCCCCCCCCCCCCCCTTTCCTTCCATTCATTACTTTTTGCTCGGATTTAGAACTACAAGCCTCTACTTTTCTTTGGAAAAGTAAATGATTCCAGACGTCGCCATCTAGTGGCGAGTGATGAGAACTGGCAAGCTCTTCAGGACTTGTCTTGCTGGGGCTCGTAGGGGACACCTGTGGCAGGAGGGAGAAGCAATCTTTCACAGTTGCTCAGACATGTTTTGGGGAGACTTGGATTCATTTTCCCAAAAGGTATCCTTTGAGAAGGTGAGTGGAATGATGGAAGGTTTCAGGTTTAAGAGCTGTTGTTGAGAGTTTGCCCTTGAACTCCAGGAGGGGCTGGGGTCCCAGCCAGGACCTGAGAGTTGGGGCAGAGGAATCTGAAGTGAAGGGGATGCATCTGGGCAGGAGAGCCCAGCCCACCTCAGGGGCTGTCAGAGCGTAGTCTGGGCACTGAGTCATTCGACAAACAGCCACTGTGGGGCTGAGGCCTGAGGCTGCATTGGCTTTCAGACAGCAGGGCAGAAGCATAGACTATTCTGGGTGCTCAATCCCCCAAGTCTAAGCAGGTCTGTTCTCGGCCCTGGCCCAGAGAGGAGGAGTGATCCTCCCAGCTGGGGGACCTGAAGTGGCTGTGGGAAGGGGCAGCCTCTTGGAGCTGGTGCCCAGGGTCTGAACAGGAGCCCACAGAGACCAGTCAGAACTCACAGCTGCTGCCCACCCTGCTAGCAGAAGTAGACAAGAGCCACCAGGAGGTTATCTCAGGACTGGTCTGCCAGGGGCAGAGTGTGGAAAGAAATAAGACCGTCTGAGGAAGGAAGGGGCTATTGACTACTCTCACGGAACTCACAGGAAGAAGGGGACAAAAGAGATCTAAGGACTTTTATTACTGGGAGGTGAACCCTCTAGCCTGGAAGCTTACTATTAGATGTGTATTTGCTTTCTCATGTACATGCTGTTTTAGCATTTGTTGTGTGCCAGCCTCACCAGACCACAGGCTCTTTTATTCCCAAACATGTTTACATCTGATGGGAGACAAAAACTCCAAGGAGCACCGTTTGGGAAACACTGACCCAGAGGGAGGTCCCCAGTGGTATGCCTCAGACCCATCTAGACCAGCATTGTTCATCAGCGACCTAGAAGAAAACATCAATGGGCTGTTCAAATCTTGATGGGATGGAGAATAGGTTGGGTGATAGGGTCAGCATCCCCAGGTCTTGACTCTTGAAGAAAAGGCTCAAAACATCAATATGTAACATTACAGGTTTAAGTTGAAGGCCCTGTGCACTTGGGATGTCACAAAAAAGTCCAGAGTATCTTCCAAGAGACAGGGAAGACATGTATGAGAGGAACTGAGGACCATTTGGCCAATAGTTGGGATAATAATAAAAATAATGGTAGCTGAGGGGCGGCCCCTGTGGCTCAAAGGAGTAGGGTGCCAGCCCCAAAGCCTGGAGGTGGTGGGTTCAAACCCAGCCCCAGCCAAAAACAGAAAAAAAAAAAAAGATGATAGCTGACATGGGTTATCTTATTTGGGCTTTACAACAATGTATGAGATAGGAGATTATTATATTGATATATGAGATTATATATGAGATTCTTATTATTGGTCCCCATTTCACAGATGGGGACACAGAATCTCACAGAGATTACCGTATATACTCGAGTATAAGCCGAGTTTCGGCTTATACTCAAGTATATACGGTAAATAACTTGCTTAAGGTCACAGAGCTAGTAGGTGATGGAGCTTTGACCAAGAGCAAGACCTCTCTCCAGGCCTGCTGGCTCTGCCCTGGACAGACCCGGGGTGGAGCACATGTTCACTCCTTTCACCGTGAGCTAGGATGGTGTGGGGAACAGCCACAGAGAAGTTTAAACTAAAGTGGAAAAGAACAGGAGGGCAGGGGGTATTGAGCACCCCCTGGGGGATGTTCAGGCGGAAGATGGAAGACCCTGGTGTGCTGTTGTGGTGAGGATACCAGCATTGGGTAGATTCTAGAAAAAAATAATATTTAAGGTCCATCCTTTCCCTACTATTCTGTAATTCTGCTATAGAAACGTAAAACTTTAAAGTCAAATTTATGATATGGCAGAACTATATTTTTGGTGCATAGAATGTGTGCATTATTTATAATACTCAGGATTTCTCCTATGACAAATATGCACACTATATTTCTTCTGGACTTCTAGGACTTGTGGCAAATTTTACACGGCCATTTATGGTTTACATTGCAGCTGATTATTAAGACATTTATAGGTATCGTACATTTGTATTTACGACACAGGGTTAGTCACATTTATGAGGTACTAGATGCCCAGTCGTTGGTCAGGACCCCTGGCTGAATATCTTATATTGTTTCTGTGGGCAAATGTGTCCTACTTTACGGCAATTCATTTTATGATCTGGATTTAGAAACTCAGCACATTTACTTTGGAAGGAAAAAACTCCACAGACACTAGATTCAGGGAAGTCTCACACATTCAGAGGTAGACATACTAGACCTAGCTATGTGGCTTGGGTGAGCTTCTCAATATTTCTGTGCCTCAGTTTTCTCACTTAGGAATGGGGGTGACACAGGTAAGAAGACACAGCCCCATCCCAACATCGCTGAGGTGGTGGCCTTGGCTTTGCCCTCTGCCCTATTTGGTACATGGTAAGTACTTGAAACAGAATCTTCCTTCTCTCTGTCTTCCTTGGCACTGCCTTGGGAACCTTGAAGGCTGTTGTCCCAGAGGGGCTACAGCTTTTGGAAGGCTTCCCAGGAGTCCGCTGGCCACACAGTGTCTTTTCAGCAAATATTAGACTTTTGCTCTGGGCCTCCAAGCTAAACTTGTTTCAACTTAGATAAAAGAAATCAATCCTTGCAGCTGAGCCGTTGCTACAGCATTGATTTAGCATAAATTTTGAGATAGCCTGGCTAATAAATAAGCAGAAAGGCAATAAATGTTAGGGAGAATTATCTGCAGGAGGACTGGGACAGGCAGCTGGGGATGGGAGGGGATGTCGCCCACCTTCCTCACCTGCCTCCTTCTCTGCTTCCGGAGACTCTCACGGACTGTGGGTGAACAGCACAGCAGAGACTGTGGCAGGGCTGCCCAGCGTGTGGTGGATTTGGGGAAGGGGCAGAGGGTCTGGGGGCCTCTCTGGCTCTCTTGGGGGCTCAGACCTACCTAGCAGAGCAAAGGGATACTTGCCTCTCCCTGGCCCTTAGTGCCCACCCATTATGTGTAAATCCCATAATCTGTGAATTAACCTCTCTGTGCCTCGGTTTTCTCACCTGGAAAACTGGGAACAATTGGGGCAGGAATTGTGTGAGATGCAGAGATAGCACCATCCGTAGCCAGCGTGCCAATACATGCCAGCTACGGCTCCCCCACTGTGAGAAGTAAAGGGGAAGCCATCTGCCAGGTGCCCAGCTCCATGCAGGTATCTGTGAACAGATCTACACTATTCTGGAAGGTGTGCTAAGGGGCTTCTGGGGCTCCGCCCTCAAGTCCTAGACCCTTCATCTTCCTCACCCCACTGTGTCCTGCTTCCAGCCTAGCTGTGGCCCCAGGAAGAACCCGTCATCACCTTCTCTGGTGCCCCTTGAGCCTCTAAACTTCCCCTTAAGTCCTAAGCTCAGAGTCCAGGGTCCCTGACTTCTGCTGGACATATCCCTTCCCTGCACCCTTTCCTCCCCACCACTGTAGGCCTATCCGGGCTCCCTGGGTCACAGTCCCCGCATGGCACAGGCGTCTTGGGGTCACCAGCTAACTTTGCATCCCAGCTTCCCCCATCCCCGAATAACTGCATTTTCCACAGTGTGTTAGCAACCTAATTACTGGTTAATAGGAACCTCAAATAAATAACTCCTAGCCACATCTGCTTACCGGTAGGTGAGGAGGGAGAAACAAATGTGAGTTTGAAAAGTAATATATTTCCCCCAACATGATTTCTGTCTCCAGTCATAAATGTCAGAGAGAAATGAATCTGTTTTATTAAGAATCAGCACATTGGTTCAGGGAGGCATCTGCTGGGCTGTGAATCACAGAGGCCTGGGACCCCCACCCCCAGTGCTATTGAGCAGTTCTTGAGAGCACTGCTTTCCCACTCCAGCCCCAAGTGCACCAGGGCCCTGGAAGAAGGGGTCTGGCTCAGCCCACCATCCGGTACCACTTCCTCTCCCTGCTAAACCCTGGCCTCGAAGATGCAGACGGCTTTGATATCTCAGCATGACCTTGACCACAGCCATCTACCCCACCCCTAGTTCAGAGTCAAGCAAGGTGGAGCTGGTGTTATAGCTCCTTGCTTCCTGGCTGTGTGACACTGGGTGGATTGCTTCTAATCTCTGAGCCTCAGTTTTCTCAGCTATAAAGTGGGAACACTGAGGGCCAGAGCCAATTTATCCAGTAGGCACAGAAGGCACAGTGCCTAGGCCCGGAGATACTTGTAGAGCTGTGGTCTGCAGAATAATGGCCTCCCAAAGAATTCCAGCGTCTTAATTGCTGGAAACTAGGAAAATGTTATGCTACATGGCAAGTGGGAATTAACTCTGCTAATCAGTCGACCTCAAATAGAGAGCTTATCCTGGGGTGCCCAGTGTCTTTGTAGGGGTCCTTAGATGTGGAAGAGGCAGAGAGAGTGAGTGTGGGAGTGATACTTCCGGGCACTGCTGCTTTGAGGATGGAGGGAGGGACCAGGAGACAAGGAATATGGCTTCTAGAACAGTGGTTTTCGACCTTTCTTATCTCACAGCGCACTTGAACTTATAGTTAAACATCCTGGGCACACTTACATTACGTTGATGAAAAAAAATTAAAAAAAGAATATGCTTAAAAGAATAGGCTTACTATGCTTTGAACTTCTTTTGAGAATAATTTAATTAATGATCTTTAAAATTTTTCGAGGCACACCTGGGAGCTGTCGTGTGCTATCCAGGGTCCAGGTGAGTCCTATTCTCAGTCTAGGAGACCCTACTGCACAGGTCACATGCTCACTTGCATCAACAACGGACACACAGAGGTCATGAAGCCATGACCCTGGATGTGTCTGTGTGCTGGGTGCTGGGCAGGGCAGGGATACATTATATCCTCACAGCTATCTTTCACTAAAACAACAGCACCATTTTACAGATGGGAAAACAGAGGGTGGGAGGCAGAGCTCGGGAGCCACGGAGGTTGAAGTGGAGGAGGTAGAGTGCAAAGTCCCGGAGCCAAACCAGGGTGCAGGGCCACTCTGCAGGGGTTGTGCTTTGAGGTGGGGGGACGTTGTTCAATTTCTCTCCCTGACTTGGACACACTGATGTGTGCTATAACTTTGCGTCTGTCCTCTCCCTTTTCTGGACCACATTCCCTTATGAAACAATTAGGCTCCGTGGCAAGAATTCCCACCTCGGGGCTTTTGCAAGTGCTGTTCCTCTCTCTGGAATATTCTTCTCCCTACTTCTTTTAAAATTAATATTATTTTTGATTGACAAATAATAATTGCGTGCATCAATGGGGTACAATGTAATGCAAATGTGGAATGATTAAACCAGGTTAATTAGCATATCCATTACTTTACATACTTACCAATTTTTGCAGTGAGAAATTTGAAATTTACTCTTTTGGTTATTTTGAAATACAGTCCTATGTCAGCCACAGAACTCCTTGGAGAGAAATCAATGCATCGTTAGGTGATTTTGTTGTTGTGCATACATCAGAGAGTGTACTTGCACAAACCTAGGTGGGCTAGCCTACTACACACCAGACTATAGGGTGTCGCCTGCTGCTCCTAGGCTGCAGACCCGTACAGTGCGTTACTGGGCTGAATACTGCAGGCAGTTGTAACACAGTGCTAAGTATTTGTGTATCTAATATAGAAAAGGCACAGTAAAAGTATGTCATAAAAGATAAAAAACGGCACACCTGTATAGGGAAGCTCCATTATAATCTTATGGGAGCACCATCATATATGTGATCTGTCATTGACCAAAATGTCATTATTCTGGGTATGACTAAATACAATGCACTATTAGATCTCAAAACTTACTCCTCCTCTGTAACTGAAATTGTGTAACCTTTGATCAACTCCTCCTTCTCTCCTTCCCCATCCTCTCCCCCACAGCCCTGGTAACCACCACTCCACCCTCTACTTCTGTGAGTTTGAAATTTTTATATTCTACATATGAGTGAGATCACGTGGTATTTGTCTTTCTGTGCCTGACTTATTTCACTTAGAACAATGTCCTCCAAGTTCATGCATGTTATTGCAAATGACAGGATTTCCTTCTTTACATAGGCTGCATAGTATTCCATTGTGTGTATAAGCCTTTCATCCACGATGGACACTTACGTTGATTCCATATCTTGGCTGTTGTGACGAGTGCTGCAGTGAACATGCAGTTGTTCCTTCACCATATTGATCTCCTTTGGATATGTACCAAGAAGTCAGATGGTGGTGGTTTTATTTTTAGTTTTTTGAAGACCCTCGATGGTGTTTTTCCTAACGGCTGTGCTAGTTGACATTTCCACCAACAGCGCACACAGGTGCTCTTTTCTCTTCATCCTGGCCAGCACTTGCTGTCTTTTGTCTTTTGATAAGAGCCATTGCATCAGGCGAGGTGATACCTCTGGCACTCTGGCTATGCAGAGGCAGAGGGGGCTGGAGTTGTACCTGGCGGGCAGACGGCTGCCCATTCTGGCCTTGGCTTTCACATCTGCACAATGGAGCAACTGAGTCCCCTATCGTCCTCGTCTCAGCTCTGGCAGTCTGAGATTTGCTGGCTGTGGAGTATATCCTTAACTTCTGAGTGTGGTTATTGGGATTTGAGGATATCCAGGATTAAGTCCACAGTCTAACCACAGGGTTAGATATTTGTTGAGGGAACCCTGGTCTTTTTGGGTTTCTTCCTGTGCACAAGGAGCAATTGGGAGTTTGATACCAGCCTGGGCAACAGATCAGAGGGTGGGCCCTGCCCACCTGTCTCTCTCTGCGGGGGTCCTACCCAGACCCTGCAGCTCTCTTGTGAGTCTGGGGAGTGGATGGATTTGGGGATATGTTTGAGTTTGAAAGCTCCCTCCCAGCTCTGGTGGGGTCCTACCTGGTTTGGAAGGCTTCCTATAAGACTCCTTTGTGAGTCTTGCAGCCCCTGGGAAGAGGGTGTGGAGGGACCAGGTGGGCAGGACGAGCCTAGCAGGTGCAACTCCAGCCCCCCTGCAGGGAGGCCTCTGTGACTAAGCTCCAGCAAACTCATTTTGCTGGCCAGCAGGTCCCCTATTACGAAAATTATTGAAGTATAACATGCATATAGTAAGGGACACACATCTTAAATGTGTGGTTCAATGAAAAAGATCATTTCCAGTCATCCATACCATTCTTTATATCTCTTCCAAGTCCATGTCCAACTTCCTCCCCAGGGAGCTAACCACTAGTCTAAGGTCTAACAGCATAGATTGCTCTTCACACTTAGTGAATTTCATATGAAGAGAGTTGCACAGTGTGTCCCCCTTTGTGGACTCTTTCACTCAATGTTATGCCTCTGAGATTCACTTGTATGTATTAGTAGTTATTTTATTTTATTTTATTTTTTACGGACATGCTCCTGCTCTGTCACCTGGGCTAAAGTCCAGTAATGTCATCATAGCTCACTGCAGCCTCAAATTCCGGTGCTGGAACAATCTTCCTGCCTCAGCCTCATGAGCAGCTGAGACTACAGGTGCACATCACCATGGCTGGCTATTTTTTTTTTTTTTTTTTTTTGTAAAGACAGGGTCTTGCTCTCACTCAAGCTGATCTCTAACTCCTGAGCTCAAGCGATCCTCCTGCCTTGACCTCCCAGAGGGCTAGGTGTAAGCCACAGTGCCTGGCCAGTAGTTGTTTTTTAACTGCTGAGTAATATTTCATTGTATATTACATAGAATATGCTATATTTTGTTTATTTACATCCTTCTCTCAAAGATGAGTATTTGTGTTCTTTTCTGTTTGGAGCTATTACAGAAAGCCAGAGGGTTTTCTTGCCAGGTATTTTTGCAAACATTCTTGAGCTTCTACTTTGCCCATGAAACTTCCTGTTTCACACCCATCCTGACCGTCTCTTCCTCTGTCTTCTTCCTGTGGGCACCTGTTTGGCTGCTGTTTAGGAAGATTGGATTGGGCTCCTGGCAGTGTTGTGGGTGTTTGCATTTCATGTAGGGAGGCCTCAGAGGTGGCTATGGCTTCTGGTCTGTCTGGCCAGG
Organism: Loris lydekkerianus; assembly: GCA_963574355.1. Lineage (NCBI taxonomy): Eukaryota > Metazoa > Chordata > Mammalia > Primates > Lorisidae > Loris > Loris lydekkerianus. Next base: position 3,678 of record CAUYPK010039497.1, on the reverse strand, counting down.
GCTCTGGACAGAGGACTATGTCTCCCCCCAGAATGTCACGTGTGGACCGCCTGATAGGTGCTAAAAGCACTTGGCTGTTCTTACTGTCTCATTCTCTGGCAGCCACATTCAGGGCTTTTAGAATCTATGAGGTCGCATGTGTGGGCCTCTGAACAGCCCTCATGGGTGCTTGTCCTTGGAGCTTGGAGATTCATCAAAGCTAAAACCAGAAGGCTGTGCCTTCAGAGAAGCTGTTCTACGTTAATTAAGTTGAGGAACATTTCCTGGCTGTTTTCCTGGAATGCTTTGTCCATCTGTATTAACAAGCCTGTATGTCCTCGAATGTGTACATCTGTATATGTGGGTGTGTGCCAGCCATCGTGTGTGTTCCTGGGTGTGAACATGTGTTTACATGTATGTTGCCATCAAGACATTTCTTCCAAGTTGTGTGTGGGTGCGTGTGTGTGTTTTAAAGGATTCCTCTACACTCCGGGCTCTAGGATGACAAGAGCCGGCAGCCCAGGCAAATGCTCCTCTGTTGATGGCTGAGAGGAGCCCAGATTACACCCTGAGTATTTATTCTGCCTTTGATGTTGATGTGACCTTGATAAGGGCAGAAGGACACCTTAGTGCCCACCGCATGATAAGCTGTCAGAACAGGGGCCTGAGGAGGGGTAGAACTGTGCTTTGGAAGAGCAGAATGGGGTCCTTCTGCAATGCTGTCGGGTAATGAAAAACTTGAAAAAGATGGTGAATTTTTTTTTTTTTTGAGATGGTGAATATTTATGGGCTAGACATTCATGGATTCAAATCTGAGTTATTTATTAGCTGTGTTGATTCTGGAAAAACCATTTTCTGAGCCTCAGTTTGTCACGGATGCAGAGAGTGGCCCAAGATGAGGCTGGAGGAAGGTGGGCTGGATCACCCCTGATCCAGGAGTGGAGCTTGTGTCTGATCCTAAATACATCCGGCGGCCACTGGAGCAGCCCTGTCCCGCAGAACTTTCCTCGATGAAGGAAGCGTTCTCTGTCGGTGCTAACCAGTGTGGTAGCTACTACCCACATGTGATTTATGAGCACTTGGAATGTGGCTAGTGCCAAGGAGGGACTGAAATTTTACTTTTATTTAATTTTAACGTTCTCTACCTTTTAGATTCAAACTGCCTCATTGACCAATGGCTACTACACGGGATCCGCCACTAGAGGGCAGCACGGGAGGATTGCAAGCAACGAAAGCGGCATAAACCAATTTAGTGTAAAAAATAAAGCATTGGCAACTCTTTCTTTGTTCCCCAAATGTATTTTTTTCTTCTGGTCTTTGAACGCTAAGCCTGGGAGGTACTGACCTTCACCAGGACACTGGAGGGCAATGATGGGCTCTTCCTAATTGTCTAGCCTAATGTTTTGCAGTGAGACATTGGAAATTTACTCTTCTGGTTATTTTGAAATCCACTCATGTGTCACCCACAGAGGACTTACAGGAGGATGGGTGACCTTGAACATTGCTCATGGGAAGTGAGGGCCCCACCAGGCCTTGCGGAAGTCAGTGTCCACTCTGGGAAAGGCAGCCCCAGCTTCCACTCTTTTTTAGCTTTAGAGATCCGGCTCTCCCTGGGCCTTCCTGATGTCCACTTTGTCTGACATATATTCCACAGAGGAGAGTTCCCATGCTCAGCCTAGCCAGGAGCTCAGGGACAGTTCCATTTATTTCCTCCTTGTGAAAAAACTGCAGCCCCTGCAGCCACGTGCCTGACTTACTCATGTTTGCTGTTTTTGTACCCACACTCCTTCTCTGCCCACCTGTGTGTCCGTAGGATCTTCTGGGGACCCTTCATTGCCGCCCCTGGTGTTAAAGGAACCACCCCTGGGACCAGGGTGAACCCAGAGTGGCAGTGTGGACTTGCCCAGGGTCTCACAGACTGGAACACATTAGCTCTGGGCTCAGCACTGGGGTCTTGGGAACTGCCCTGCCCATCCCTGTCCCACTCCCAGGTGGCATCTGTGCTCTCCTTGCTGGGCTGCCTTCTTCCTCTTCTTCATGCTCCCAAGCTCCCCCTCCCTGGATGCTTCTCTTTGCACAGAAAATAAGCAAATTGGGTTATATGCCTTCCGTCTCCCTCTCTCTGAACAACATATTCTCATGTAAGAATTTGAAGAGGCGAAACAGCCACCAAGAAGTGTTTCTTCCAAGAAATGATTTTTTCCCCCCACTCATTCTCTCTCTCTCTTAATGTAGGAGGGTGGGAGCTAGGAATTAATCTGTGCTCAGGAAAGGTCAGAGAAAGGCTCCACTATCTTGCCACACTCAGGTATAACTTTGGACCAAGGAACAGAGCACTTCACTATTGATTGATTGATTGATTGATTCATTCATTTAAGTATTTATTGAGAGTCATTCATGCCTGTGGCAGGTGGCATGGGGGACATGATGAAGAGAAAAATATGGTTACAATCTCTGCTGGGACATCTTTATAAAAGCTGAACTTGTCCCCTTCCTTTTCTTTTTGAGACAGAGTCTCACTATGTCATCCTTGGTAGAGTGCCATGGTGTCACAGCTCACAGCAACCTCCAACTCTTGGGCTTAAGCAATTCTCTTGCCTCAGCCTCCCAAGTAGCTGGGACTACAGGCACCCATCACAACATCTGGTTATTTTTTTGTGGCAGTTGTTTAGCTGACCCAGGCTGGGTTCGAACCTGCCATCATCGGTGTATGTGGCTGGCGCCGTAACCACTGTGCTACGGGCACCGAGCCAACTTGTCCCCTTCTAATCCATTTTGCACTCTGTTGCCAGAGGGATCTTCACAGAACACAAATTCAATTGCGTATTTCTCTTGGTTTTGCTTAGGTCGGGGAGGTTCAAACTCCTCATCTAGACCAGCGTGACGTACCCTCCTCTTCCTCCTTCCCCGTCCAGAACTGTCCACTCTGTTTAACCCTGGTCTGTCCATACTAACAAATTCAGAATGGTCTGCATTTTTCAGCCCAGCATGGGCAAACTCAGGATGATCTACTCTACCCAACTCAGAACTATCTATGCTGGAGAATTTGAGATGTTCTACACTCTCTCTGTCCAATAGAAATACAATATGTACCTCGTATTTAAAATTTTCTAATAGCCACATTCAGAAATGCAAAAAGAAACAGGTGAAATCAATGTTCGCAATATTTATTTAACTCACTATATCAAAGGATACTATCAAATCAATACAAAAATTATGAGATAGCTTAACTTTTAAAATACCTTTTATGCTTTTGAAATTGGACATGCATTTTATATTTATAGGACATCTTAATTCAGAAGTCAATATTTTATTGGAAATACCTGATTAGTATTTAGGTTTCATAAGTATAAACTAAATTAAAATATGATAAAAATTTATATTCTTAGTTTCACTGGCCACTTTGCACATGCTCAATTTTTATATGTGGCTAGTGGCTACCATTTTGGATTTAATGGTTTTATGCTGTTCTAGCCAGGACTATTTATGTTTTTATCCTTAATGGTCTATGTCAGGGTTTCTCAACAGTGGCACTATTGACTTTTTTGATAGACAATTTTTTTTTAATTTATTTTTTTTATTATAGATAAAAATATGCACCATAGATGTGGCCCAACCCATCACCCTCCCTCCACCCAAACCTCCCCCCTCCCTTCCCCTTCCTTGGTCCTTTCCTCATAGTCTTGTGGTATAGTTGGG
>CAUYPK010039493.1:0-72613 GCA_963574355.1 Loris lydekkerianus | reverse complement strand
AAGAATCATATGGTCCTTATTTTTAAGTTTGTTTATGTGTTGAATTACATTTATAGATTTACGTATATTGAACCAGCCTTGAGACCCTGGGATAAATCCGACTTGGTCATGGTGTATAATTTTTTTGATGTGTTGTTGGATTGTTTGTTAGGATCTTATTGAGTATTTTAGGTTCTATATTCAATTAAGAAAATTAAGATAATTTTCTTTTCTTGTTGGGTCTTTCCCTGGTTTGGGGATCAAGGTGATGTTTGCTTCGTATAATATATTGGGTAATATTCCTTCTTCTTCTATATTTTGGAAGAGTTTAGTAGTATAGGTACTAGTTCTTCTTTAAATGTTTGGTAGAATTCTGACGTAAAGCCATCTGGTCCTGGGCTTTTCTTTTTTGGGAGATTTTGTATAGTTGATGCTATTTCAGAACTTGATCTAGGCCTGTTCAACATTTCCACTTCATTCTGGCTAAGTCTTGGTAGGTGGCGTGCTTCCAGGTGACATTTCTTTCTTTATTTCCATTATTCACTGAGAGGTTAAGGGCAAGGACCAGGCCTTAGTCACCTTTTACTGTCAACTAAGTCTAACCCCAAGACCCCTCACCCCTCATAATTAGCAGCCCCCCAAAGCTGGCTGATGCATGTCAAGATGAACACTGCCTCTATCACTGCTGGGTGTGCACACAAAATGTCCACTTCAGCTATAGGCACGCTGCTTTTTGGATCTTCAGTGTCTAAAGTTACTTCTGTCCTGGCTGCAGCTCTTCTATCAGTGAGCTTTTGCTTCTGGCTATTTCTTCTGCCACAACTGGAAGAAACTCCACTCCTCCCTCCCTCCCAGACCCCATTCAGCAGCTGTCAGACCAACATGCTGGTCTGTCCACCAAGTTCACAATGAGTGCGCCCAGCCCAGCAGAGCTGTGTGTGAGCTAACGTCCAGACGGGCACGCTGGCCCCATGCCAGGCCCCTGCTGTTAGGAAGCCTGTATTGTCACATAATGTTAAATGGGCCTTATAAGTACCTGCTGAAATGGCTCCCAGAGCCAGATATGCCTTCCAACAAGCTGGCATTGTCACTTTGCTGCTTTACCTGTGCAGTTTCACTGCCTGCTTCAGAATATAAAGGAGAACAGAAACTCCTCAAGGGGCTGTGCTGGAACGCCTGTGGTGACCTCCTGGAGCAAAGGGCTCCAAGTTCAGGTGGCTTTCAAGTTCAGTAGTTCTCCCATTTTACAGCCATATCCATCATCAGTCCTCAGTCCCAGCCTAATACTAACAGGTACCTTCACAGGCACTGCTTTCATGAAGTCCCACAGAGCAAATCTCTAGAATTATCCTCCTCAGTTTTATAAAATCACTCAACTTAACAAGTGGCAGAGCTGGAATCCAGGCTCCTATGTGGAGATCTTTCCACTCCACAATGCTGCTTGATAAAAACCTGTTGTATGAATGAACAGGCAGAAACAAGTCTCCGTGGTCACAGCTACTCAATGGTCACAGACCTCAACATCAGAGTTGATGGTTTCACTCTGTAGTCCCCTGCAGAGATGATGATTAGGTCTTTGACTTTTACTCACGATGTGTGATGTCTGCCGCCAGGGGGCAGTGTTCAGGTGCAGCTTTCCTAGGGCACTAGCAAAATTGTTTGGAGCAACTCATTTAAATATATATTTTTTAATTTTGTCAAGTATTGTGACGGAACAACAAAAAAAAATCATAAATGGGCAGCTTCATAAGAAACCTTTCCAAGAATATCTTTATGATAGACTGCTTTTCAAAGTGCTTTCTCTAGCAGCAAGCACCAAAACTACAGTGCTGAAAGAAAAGGGGGGGGGGGGGTTGTAGAATTACCCCTCCCAACCAGTAGTGGGTAGTATGTGCTGCCATTTAAATGCTACAAAACAACAGGCCTATTTTGAGGGCGACTTCGCAATTTATCAAAATTAGAAATTGTCTTTGGAAAATTTCAGCAGCAGAAACAATATGCAAGTCTGAAAATTGGCTTTTTACATGTGAACAGACCTACAGAATGTTTCTCATAAAATGGTACTGTCTTAAAAGGTCACAAAAGTTCAATGTTGTGCTTGAAATGCTGAGGTCAAATGAAGAAAGTCAGTCCTGTGATCGAGGGAAGAAGGTGTTCCTTTCAGCAGAGATTCAACCTGGTCCCCTCAGCATCTTCACATGCACATCTGTCCTGCTCCACCTCATCTGAGCATTGTGAGGCCACCTACCTCTGAATAACACATTAGCTATGTAAAGCCCAGCATTCTGCAAAGGACTATCACATAATCTGCACTTCACATAACTAAACCCAGACAATTTCAGAACCATTGAACAAATCCCAAAGGTTTACTTAAGAATATGGGGCTTAATATCTTCATTTTAAATGCCAGAAATCTAACCTGCCTTACCATTATTACCAATATGCCCCCATAGTCCATATTAAAAAGAGACTTCCTCTAATTTTCCCCAGATAGAGGCAAGTGGCAGATCAATGCACAGCTCAAGAAGAGGAATTTAAATACAGTATGTGCATCTCAGAGAGAAAGAGTGAAAGCGAGAGAGCACTTCTCATTTTGCCAGACAAAACCCTGTCCACAGGCGGTCTGTTTCCACAAAGCGGCTGCAAAGGTGTTAGAAAGAGGCCAGTCGGGAGGAGAAAAGGGCCATTTGGGCACAAACCCCCCACCGATCAGAGCTTTTTTTTTCTAAAGTGTCTCTTTTTCAACTGGGAAGTCTTTTAAAATTACATTTGCTTAGTATCCCTACCTGAATGATAATGTGTTGGGATCCCATTTCACCTTTTGTCAAGGACTGGGTGTGAAAAAGTGAAACAGCCATCAGCACTTAGAAAAAGCAAGCCCTTAGCTTACGTGGGGAAGGGAAAGAGACCCCTAAGGTTTCTTGACCAGCCTTAGTAATTTCTTGACTAATTCCAGACAGTTCAAAATGCCAATATATTAAATTTTCTTTATTAAAAGGGGTGCCTCCATGCTTATAATTCTGTTGTGTTCTGAATTGGATCATTCACCACTAAAAAGAAAACCCTAGTTTTCCATCTCCTTCAAAAGTCACTTCACTCTAAGAAGGCAACAATAATCACAAATCAGAAATGTATATGGAAAAATTTTAACTGTCTCAGAACCGGAAAGATCAGCAAGGAAAAGAAGGGGTAAATTATGTATCTTAAAGGCTTCTCTATTGTTTTGCAAATGGAAAATCTGACTTTGTGGCACTAGAGGCGTTAGCAAATATATGTAAAATTCCCTTTCAAGCAAAATAATCTTACCTCACCCTTAAAAAAAAAATTCCAATTGTCTTTTGCTAGAATGAAAACTGTCTGTGGAACTTGGTTTAGGAAAATCTTACCTGCGTTGGGAGGTGATTGGAGTCGGGAATAAAGTTAAAAAGAAAAAGAAAAAAGACGTCCGAAACCGGAATGCCGACGTGACCCAAACACCTCCCTCGGTGGGGGGTAAAAGGAGTTGCCACAGTAGATGGAAATCAGAAAGCTACCCCAAGCACACAATCCTGGAAACTTCGCTCTAGCGAAGACCATATTCATCATGGTTGTCGTCAAAACGCACAGAGAAAGAATGGTGTTAATTTACGCAAGAATGTTACAGCAAAGGTCTCAGACTCAGAATGCCGTCTCGGCCTCTCCTCACCGTGTGGCTTTCTCTGTCAAGTAGGTTAAGATAATGGTGGTTGCTGTTTAGCAATTTTTACTACTATAGGTCATAGGTAGCATCACCAGGGCTCCTTAACAGCCGCAGGCAATATTTCTGTAGCCCCACCCCACCCCTGACCAGCAAGGTAAACAATCTGGAAAAATTGGAACCCTACTCACTTTACTCTTTTTCTTACCACAAAAAGGCACACACAAAACAAAAATCATACAGCGGACAGCACGCAACCCACAGCAGGAGAAGCGGAAAGCAACAAGGAGAGCCCCCCACCAAGACTACTGTCGGAATGCACCCGGAATCTGCCCGGCCGCCCCCCACCCACCCACCCAGTGCGCCCGGACCGGGGCCCCGCAGGTCCCGGGGCGGCTGCACACACCGCGGCGCTCCCCTCCCGGGATCATCGGCTCCGCGCGGGGCCAGAGGACGCGATCAAAGAGGCGCCGCCGTGGGAGCCTCGGAAAATCGTACGAGCCAGTCCGGGCTGGGGACACAAAGAGGGAAGGGGAGTCTGCAGGACTGACGAGGAGGAAACAATTCTACTGGGGAAGGTGTGCAAATGAGGGAAGGGAATACGAGGAAACCAAGAACCCTTTCAAGATAAAGAAGCTGGCGCACAAGAGGGGACTGTGCTGGGAAGTGGACAGAGGGCAGGGGTTCTGCGGAGGAAAAGGCGGTAGGTGAGTTCGTGGAGAGCAGGTGGGTGGTCAGGGTTCTGCACAGAGGAGCGAGGGGGCCAGAGAGAAAGGGGTATCCGCGCACGCAAGAGGAACCGACGTACCGTCAGGGGACCTGCACCGCGGAAGGCGCGGAGGAGACAGGCAGGAGGCCTGGCAAGGTCGGAGACACGAGGAGGGCCCTTACCTGCATGGTAACGACCCCCAGCTCCTCGGCTGCCAGCCTCCGCATCTGGCTCGCCAGCACTTGCGCCTCGTCCAGGATGGAGAAGTCGGCGTCTGCCATGGCGCCCAGGAGCCAGCACGCGGCCAGGCAGAGCAGCCAGAGGGGCGGCCGGCGCGTCCCGGCCCAGCCGGGCGAACCCGGACTGCGGCGGGTCAGGGCAGCTGCCTCCGCCGGCTCCTCTTCCTCGGGTGGCCGAACCATGCTGCCTCCCCCAACTCCCCGCCAACCGGCTCTAGGCGCGGGGAGGCAGGGAGGGGGAGGGGCGGTGGGAGGTGTGCCAGGGCCCACTCCGCGCACCCTGCAAAACTTTCTCTCTCTTCTGCAGACTCGTCTCCGCGCCGCGGCGGCGCCGCCTACAGCGCCGGGGCGCGGACAGCCACCACCGCCCGGCTCCGCGGAGGGCGGGAGAGGAAGCGGCGCGCGAGCGGCCCCGGGAGCCCGCACGGCCCGGCGGCGCGGCGGGCGTTCCCCAGAGCCGAGAGTCGCAGGTCGGGCTGGGCGGGCCGCGCGGCTGTGGCTTCCCCGACTCCCGGCGGCAGCGACGGAGGCGGAGGCGGCGGCGCCCGGGGAGAAGCAGCAGCCGGGCCGTAAGGCTAAGGCAGCCGCCCGAGCGAGCCAGGGAAGGGGAGGTTCACAAAACACAACAGAAAGAAAGAAAGCCGCAGGGCGAGGGCGGCGTCTGGTGCTCCGGCGCTGCGCTCCGGCTCCGTGCACTTCCCGGCGCGGCCGCTGCCGCAGCTGCGGTGATTTATGCAGGCGGGAGGGAGGCGGGGAAAGGCCCGTTCGCCCCTCCTCTTCGTCCTGGCTCCCGCCTCGCAACCGGCCCGAGTCGCCGGGGCGGGAGACCAGGCTCCCTTGGGACTCCCGCCAGGCGGTGGATATAGACCCGCCCCGGCTGTCGTCGCCTACGTTCACGCCAGGGGCTCCGGGGTCCCGCCGGATCCTGGTTCCGCTCGTCGAAAGCCCTGTGAGCTCCAGGACGCCGACTTTCTGCCTAGAGGCGAATGCGGAAGGAAGCGACTGCCATTTGTGCGTCCACCCCTTTTCCTGGGTGTTAGTGATCACCGCGGCCAGCCGCGACCGGTCGCGGGCTTCCTTTTGGGACCAGCTGCTGTGTGCTGGGCACCGCGCTCCGGGGTTTGCGCACAGTATTCATCCATATGCACTATATCCCCCACCAGGTACACATCTTTATCCCAATTTTTTAGGTAACAAAGACTGAGGCTTAGAGAGGTGGAATAAATTGCTGAAGGTCCCCCAGGGGATAAGAGGCAGATCCAGAATTTAAGCAGTAGTTTTACTCCGAGGCCCTTGCTCTTCAACACCACACGGTTCCTTCTGTCTCTCTTTAGACATGAACCCTCTGATCCCATCAACGACCACGAACACACACAGAGTCGGCCGTGCACACCTGTTAGGCCAAGCACGGAGAGGCGGGTTAGCCTTCCTGTTTGCTCCTGTCCCAACTTCTAGCTCAGGCTCTCTGAGAAATCACCTGTTGGAAACACCTGGAAAAAGTGGATGGTGTGTGTTGCAGCCAATCTCCCTTCCGCTCACTGTCAGGGTGCTGCTCACAGATTCTAGAGAGCAGAGCCATTCCAAGGAAAGCTAAAGAACTTCCCCCAGGGCGGCCTAGTAGCTAGTAGAGGTGGTAGCAGGACTAGAACCTTGACTTTGTACCCTTTCCATTTTACAGCAAATCTTCTGTTCTACTTCATTGACTGTATTGTATTAAATCTCACCTCTCTTGTAACCTCTCTGTGGCTCATGTTCACCACATTGTGATCCCTTCTGACAGTCAGCTTACTCTCTGCCTCCTTAAGTCTTCCCTATGTCCTCCTTAGGACAGGCATATCCCACCCTTGGCAGCACCATCATTTAGTATCCAGATGTCTACTTTACTTCTTTTTTTTTTTTTTTTGAGACAGAGTCTCACTATGTCGCCCTCAGTAGAGTGCTCACAGCAACCTCAAACCCTTGGGCTAAAGGGATTCTCTTGCCTCAGCCTCCCAAGTAGCTGGGACTACAGGCGCCCCCTGACAATGCCGGGCCATTTTTTTGTTGTAGTTATCATTATTGTTTAGCAGGCCCTGGCTGGGTTGGAACTCACCAGCCTCGGTGTATGTTGCCCACACCCTAACCACTGAGCTACGGGTTCCGACCCATTTACTCTACTTTTTAATATTTAACTTCAAAATATCAAGGGCATACAAATATTTTTGTTACATGAATACCTTGGATAATGCTTAAGTTGGGACATTTAGTGTACCCGTCACCAAAATAGTGTTCATGGTACCCGATGGGTGAGATTTTACCTCTCACCCCTCCCCCCTCTCCTCCTCCTCTGCTCTTGACTTCCAATGACTTCTACATCTTTTTAAGCCTGTGTGTGCCCATCACTTAGCTTTTAAGTGGTATTTGTTTTTCCATTCCTGAGATACTTCACTTAGCATAATGGTGCCCAGTTCCATCCAAGTTACTACAAAAGACATTATTTCATGCCTTTTTAGGGGTGAGTAGTACTTCATAGTATTTATGAATACATACCACATTTTCTTTATCCACTCATGAATTGATGGGCACTTAGGTTGATTCCACATCTTTGTGAATTATGGTGTGACAAATATTTGAGTGCAGGTGTCTTTTTGATAACATGACTTATTTTCCAATTTGAGCAGATACCCAGTAGTGGACTTGCTGGACTGAATAGTAAGTCTACATTTACTTCTTTGAAGCATCTCCATACTATTTTCCATACAGTTTGTACTAATTTATAGTCCCACTAACAGTGTACAGTGTTCCTTCCTATCTGCATCAATACCAACATCTGTTGTTTTTTGACATTTTTTCATTCTGATAGTGATAAGGTGGCTGGAACTAAGGTGAGCTTGTTGAATGTGGGGACCATCCCCTTCACCTCTACATCATCCATACAAGTACAGAGTAGGAGCTGGAAAAATGATTCTTGAATTACTCTTTTAAGAATGGAATTAAAGGTTGGGTGCCTATACCACATGTTTAAGGCACCAGCCACATGCACAGGGGCTGGTGGGTTTGAAACCAGCCCAGTCCTGCTAAACAACAATAACAACAAAAATAGCCAGGTGTTATGGCGGGTACCTGTACTCCCAGCTACTTGGGAGGCTGAGGCAAGAGAATTGCTTAGGCCCAAGAGATTGAGGTTGCTGTGAGCTATGATGCCACAGCACTATCCCAAGGGTGACATAATGAGACTCTGCCTCAAAAAAAAAAAAAAAAAAAAAAAAAATGGGATAAAAACCTACCTGTGTCTTCCATCCCCAGAGTTGAGCTGATATTTGTTAAAGAGATGATCTGTAACCTTAGTTTTATTGTTACACCTTTACACATGATATTGTTACACCTTACATATGATTCTCTCTCACAATGAGAGAAAACATACTAATCCATGTGATAAGTGGAAGAGTAAAGAACAAAACTAATTACAACTAGCATTATTAGCTGCATTATTAACTTTTTGTATTGATTCATCAAGATTACCATCACCAAATTGTCCCACTTTTTCAAACTATGCTGAAATTCCTTCAAAATGGCCTCTCCAGCATTGCCCATCTTTTAGATATGGGTATTTCTCGGGTCTTATTTCTTGGGATTCTAATCCTATGTCACCTTCATTTCATTCTAAGGTTCTTTTTAAGGACTCTCAGCCACACCCACGCCTTCAATTATTATCAAAATTCCAGAGCTTTGCAGACTTCTAAACAAAGCTCAACCTCACTTCTAGGCTGGGTCTCCATTTTCCCGAATGTTTCCCTTCTTCCCCATTAGATAGACCTGAATGGAAACTCATTACTGCTTTCTCCCACATTCCACCTGAATCTATCCTCAACTGCAAGTCTAGGCGGATATCACCCCTCCCCAAGGTCAGCAGCTCACTCTGCATCCACTCCACCCCTACATAACTCTCATATCTGTCCCTTGCACCCCATCCATACCCATGGCCTGGCCACACTGCTGCCCACATACACGGTGACCACAGTCTCTTCATGGGTTTCCACACAGTCCTATCATTCTGTACTCTACACTGAAGTTAAAATCGTCTTTCTAAAAGTCAAGTCTGAATTTGTCATTCAGTATCTGAATGTGTCTGATGCCCCACCACAAAGAAGTAAATGTGACATAACCAAGTTCTCTGTGCCTAGGCCTGACTGCCCCTATGTATTTACTGTAGCCACTCTGTACCCCCAAATACCCTAGACTCACCTTCCTCTTCTCTGCACTAGATATGCCCCCTATTCACTGAGATGTCATTTCTGTGAAGCTTTCTTGGAAACCGATACTCAGGCTCATCCTTGGGTGCCGAAAGCTCTGGGTTGTATTACCACTTAATGTCTCCCCAACAGTGAACAAGTGTCCATAATTTGAAATCCTTGTTTTCTCCACCTTAGTGTTTGTCAGAGTTTGGGTCAACTATAGTCTTGGGGTATGCTTAACAAACTTTGAATCCTGTGCTTTGCCCTATTTGCAGAAGCAGAAGCTCTGGAGGTCCTGGAACATGCATCTTTCAGACCACCCCCCAACGAGCCTTATGAACAGTGCAGGCCTCAAGCAAGCTCCCCAGGGTGGCAATTCACACACCCTGGGCTCTGTTGTTTCCCCTGGAGCTTATACCATCCAGGTGTTCTCAGTACCCAGAAAGGAGTATGTAGCTAATCCTATGTTGTCAAAAGGGAAAAGCCTCAAAGAAACAGGCATTTGCCCAAGGTAACACAACTTTTCGATATTAGTGTGGATGTGCAAAACCAGGTTTTCAAATACTAAATTGCAAGCTCTGAGCTACAAATCTGCTGGATATGAGAATGTTCATACATGTATGCTGCTACATGACAGACCAATAAAACTTGTTGCCTCACCAACTTCTAACCTTTAATGCTTCCTGTCCATACATGTATAAGTTAAACTGTCCTACTAATTGGCCTCTGCTAATTATTTTCCAGGGGTAAAACAGATTGAACCAGGGTGGGTGTATGACATCAAGGTAGCCAATCTGTAGCACCTGAGGCATGGCAAAAATATTAGCTAGAACAAACTGGGACAAATCTTCATTCTCAAAAGTTTTAGCTTGGAGGAAAAAAGCAGTTAGAAGCAGTAGCTTAAAATAAAAGGACATGAGAGGAAGCTGTAGGAACCACAGACCCCCCCTAAGATCTATGGTAAAATTATAGCCATACACACAGATGTATATATGTGGTAGAAATTATAGCTCTACACACACAGATATGTATATATGGCAGAAATTGTAGCCATACAAACACACACAGATATGGATATATGCCAGACATTTTAGCTATATATGCACACACAGAGATGTGTATATATATAGTAGAAATTATAGCCATATATACACACAGATGTGTATATGGCAGAAATCATAGCCACGTGCACACATACACAGATGTGCATATATGGCTTGTAATCCCTGACATATATGTGTGTGCTTTGAGGGAGCAAACATGACAAATGAGTTAGGAAAGAGAGTCAAAGAGAAGCAAGAGGGGAATGTGTAGCACCTGTGTCCTGATATACAGACTATTACGAAGACCCAGGACTAACTTGGCTTCAGGACTTTCTCATCCTGGACCCAGTGTAGATGTTCTATTAATAGCAGATTCCTTTTTCTCTCTTTTGTTGATGTAATGCTACAGATCAAGTCCAATTATCCATTCTATACAGAGAGAACACTATTGGCTATATTAACTATTTGAACCACAAAATGACAAGAAGACTAGTCACAGACTGGGTCACAACAGTTCCTAGGAGACCACAGATCACCAGGAAACGGTCTGATGGCTTTCTCTTCTCCCCAGAGTGCCCCTGCACCCTTAGCTTGTGATTGAGTTGGAGATCTCTTTTCTGCTTCCATTCCAGAAGCTAACGCAGATAACCTCCAGCTGTACAAGTGTCCATCTGCAAATCTGTTTCTCTACCTTAGTGTTCGTCCAGGTGTGGTCCACCAGCCACCTGGAGAGGTTCCGTGTCTGCCTTATTCATTCTCAGAGTCTAGCACTGTTCTTGACCCAGTAGAGGAAAAAAAAAAAAAATTGAACCAAAGAATTGGAAAAAAGAAATTAGCAAAGTCTGTGAATCATTAATTCTGAGCAAGGAGATGCAATAATGGTTTTGTTCCTCGACTGCTAAAGAAGAACTATTCAAGAGTCCTCAGGAAATTGACAACTCTTCCATATTTTTGAAGATGCAAAGCTACTTCAGCTGTGTACCACGTCAAGGTATTTGCTGGCCAAGATATCCACAGAACAGTTTGATTTCATGTTAAAACTCTTTTGAAAAACTCTCAGCCCGATTTCCAGAAAAGTAATGTGGAGTTTCCAAGCCACCATGATTCCTTTTGCATGCTCTGAGGTGGAAATAAAGCCCAAGTTAGCAAAAATTATCAGCCTAATGCTGCTGGCAGGCCTCCCACTCAAAACAATAACCAGTGGCAAAGATATGGAACCTGTGTACTCAGGGCCCTGAGGAAGAGAGAACCTCAACTCCAAGGGCAGAAATTACCACTTGCATATTAACTTCTCTGATTACTAATCTCAGCAAGCATGATTCATAGTTAAATAAAGGAAAGTGGCCAATGCTAGATAGAATCCCAGAACACAGATTCTCTGTTTTCCACATTCCTCCTTCCAATTTTTTTTTTTTTTTTTTTTTTTTTCAGTTTTTGGCCAGGGCTGGGTTTGAACCCAGCACCTCTGATATATGGGGCCAGTGCCCTAAGATTTCCCATTTCACTTCAAATGGGGAGCTAGGAAAGGTAGAATAATAGTAACAGGTTGCTGAGATTCTGTCATGGGCCAGGCGCTGTGTTCAGTACAAAATACATCATTTATTGGCCTCTTAGTGTGTTTCCTATGTCCTCTCATTTATGCATCAAAACAGAGAAGACAAGATTATTACAATTTTATACACAGGGAAACCGATGCTCAGAAAAATTAAGCAACTTGATCAAGGTAAGCAGCAGAGCTGGGATGGAAACCTGGGTCTGCTTGACCCTAACATGGCAAAATATACAATATTTTAAACAATATACAATATAATTTTTGCCATATCTTTTTCCTGTTAATTTCAACAAACATTTATTGAGCATTTGCTGCATACCAATGATTTTGCTGGATGCTAGTGATACAAAGATGAGTAAGATTGGCTGTCCTTAAGAACTTTACAGTTATTGGATGAAACAGAATTTGAAGACTGATAATATTGCACAGAGCAAGTGCCTCAAGCCCTTTTCACATGCTGCTCCCTAGGTCTCAGCACTCCTCCTCCAAATATGGGCATTTCACTGTCACAGACTGTGAAGGGGCCGAGACTCTGCCCTAATTGCAAGGCAGCAAGTCAGCCTGTCAAAGACTTGTGGATGCTGGCAGGAAACATAGACTCCTGGGTTAGAGGCAAAGGGCTTTATTGCTCACAGGACCAGTAGGAGCCAGAGCGGCGGCCTTTGTGCTAGCCCTGCAAACTCCATTCACACAAGCAGCACAGAGAGGCCAGGTAACACCTGCACACATCAGGTAGCCTGAAGGGGAGGAATTCCGAGCTTAGAAAAGCCAAATCTTTTATAATGAAATGCAAACAAAATTGCCCTTTGCCCCAGACAAGATATCTTTAATATACTGAACAGAAAGCAAATTTTCCCTGTTTCCCTCTAAAGAAAGACACTATCTCTAACCACGAAGGGTGTTCACTAAACAAAGATCCATGAAAATATAGTCCAGAACAAAAGAACCATAGGTGGTTTGCTCACAGGTATGTAGAAATACAAGGAATCCATGGAGAATCCACAGAGATATGTTCTCACATCACCTCCTTCCCATCTATGCTCAGATGTGAAGGGAGGTCTTCCCTGGCCATTCTATTTAAGGTCGCAACCCTAATACCCTCCCTAAAGGCGCTTCCTACACTCGGCCTTTCTGTTGTATTTATGCCGTCTAACAGAATACATATGGACACACACACACACACACACACACACACACACACATATATATATATACATATACTTTTTTTTTTTTTTTTGAAACAGAGTCTCACTCTGTCCATCTGGGTAGAATGCCATGGTGTCATAGCTCAAAGCAATCTCAAACTCTTAGGATCAAACGATCGTCTTGCCTCAGCTTCCCAGGGACTATAGGCACCTGCCACAATACCGGGCTCATTTTTTTATTTTTAGTAGCTCTTGCTCAGGCTGGTCTCAAACTCCTGAGCTAAAGGGGTACTCGGGCCTCTGCCTCCCAGACTGCTAGGATTACAGGTGTAAACCACCGCTCCCAGCCTTAGATGTTCTATTTTATTAGTGTCATCTAACTGACTTGAACTCAAATTATTATATGAGTAACTCGGTAAATGGTCAAACCAGGTTCAGACTTTAAAATTCTTTATCATTCACTGATGCTGAGGACTTTGCAACATACCGAAGAGCAGGGAAATGACCATCACACTCCCTGCTCTTTGGAGCTCATATCTTGGTAGTGAGGGCAGACACTGAGCTCATAACTGCACAAGCAATATCTGCATGTGATGAGCTTTACAAAGGGTAGACACAGCATTGGGTGTATTCAGATTAGTGCTCCCAGGGGAGCAATGATGTCTTCATAACACTGGAGAATTTCAGAATTCCCCTGGAGGGGTGTGTGCTCCAAGCACAACGACTTTACCCTCAGCTGGGTGGCTAAAGAGTCATCAAGGATGCAGCAAGCCTCTGCTAGTACTCACCGAGGACATGCCATGGGGACCTCAGACACGAGTACAGGAGACCTGGCACTTCCCTGCCAGTCAGCACCCTGAGGTTTCCTGGTTCATTTCCGTCTACTCTTAATGGCAGATTCTCACCTTCTGCACCCCTAGGTCTGATGAGTCATGTTGGACCCAGTCCTTGGAATGTCACCTCCATCACCCCTCAGAGCTTTCACTTCCCTGCAATAGGCCTGTCAACACTGGGAACCCACCCAGCAATCTGAGGGTATAGACATTGAGACAGGTTCTCAAATTTGTTCTCAAATTCTCTTTTTTGATTATGATTAAATAATTTCATTTCTCCTATAGTTACTTATCAATGATTCCAAATAATCTTCAGGATGACATGGAAATTCTTTTCTTTTCCTTTTTTTTTTTGAGACAGAGTCTCACTCTGTCCACATGGTTAGAATTCCATAGTGCCATAGCTCACAGCAATCTCAAACTCTTGGGATCAAATGATCCTCTTGCCTCAGCCTCCCAAGTAGCTGGAACTACAGGTGCCCACCACAACATCTGGCTCTTCTTTTTTTTTAGAGACCAGGTTTCACTCTGGCTTAGGCTGGTCTGAAACTGTGAGCTCAGGCAATCCACCCACCTTGGCCTCCCAGAGTGCTAGGACTATAGGCGTGAGCTACCACACCTGGTCAGAAATGGAAATTCTTAAGCACTTACTTGATCTGGGGCTATGAGCATCTCTCTGTCCACCCCCCCCGCTGGCTCCCAGTCCCCTCTTAGTCTCCTCAAGCATTAGCTGACACAAGCCCTTCAAATCTCTGGCTGCACCCTTGGTTCTGTACTTCCCTGCTTGAATTCTCTTAGCTTATCTTCTCAGAATGTCTTTCCGTACCTGTCCACCCGGCTGGGGCATTCTCACTTTGGGGGGTTCAGTTGGAATTCCCTCCCTCACAGCCTTTCTTGGTTATTCTTCCCTCCACCAGGGTGCAGTGGACACCTTCCTGATGACCCCACAGCTGTCTGTGCTAGGTATCACCTTTGTCACTCTGCCCTCTTAGTGTAGGTGTCTTCCTCAGAGTGTGTGCACTTCCTTTAGGAGAAAAGCAGTTTGTTTCCAGTCTTTTAACATTTCACTTTTCAGCAGCATGGGGATTTAATAAACATGTATTGAATTGAGGGATACACAGAATAATACAGGGATAAGTGAATAAATAAATTCATGAATAGATACATTCTGGAGAGTATCAAATGTTTGTAGAAATATCACATTTAATGTTTACGGGGGCAGACAGGTGATGAAATGCATTAAATGAATTGCATCACATGTCCTGTGAAAAGCAATCTCTGGGTGAGGCACATGAGGTTCTTTGGAGATGAAGAAGGAACCCAGACAAGCCTTCTACTTTTTGTTTCTGCCATAGATAAGGACTTATCTCTTTTTCATATTTCCAAATATGAAAAGTACCATACCAATAAAATTAATGTTAGATCATCAAAACTTCATCCTTTCTATTGAGTTTTCTGCCCAGTTTCTTTGCCAAATCACCATGAAAGCAAAAAACAATGTTCTTCACATGTTCTGTTTACCACTTAGCACCTGGTAGGTGTTTAATTAGTGTTAAAAGAGTAATCATAATATACAGAAGGTGAAAAAAAAATTATGCATTTTTAGAGTATGACAATAGTTTTCCTTTGAAAATGCATTCAATTGAAATGTGATTTCTTATGTCACATCAGCAACATGATAAAATCATCACCAAAAAGCAATTAATTCACAAACCTGTGTTTTGGTCCCTCACTCATTCATCCAACCAGCAGTCTAGGCCCACTGTCCAGGTGTGGGGTGGGGGCTGGTCACAGTGCTCACCCACTTTCTCCCTCAGGAGCCCACCAGTCCTGCAGTTGTCCCTTGCTGGTTATCCCTGGCTATTGACTGCTCCTGCCCAGGTCCCGCCTTCTGCTACAAAGCAGAGGCGATTTGTTGTATACTTGAAAATCGGCTTCAGCGCCAGGATGTTGGCTGGACTCAGCACCTTCCACACGCGTAGCCTCCAGCTCCAGGCTGTGTGGGTCCAGGCACCCAACGTGTTGTCACTGTGTTAAATTGCCTAGGGTCATCCCTGAGTGAGGTGGCTGTCAGTAACAACCATTGACAGTAACATTAACAATAATGACTGTGTATATGGCAGACACTCCAGATTGTCCTTGAATATAGAAGCCCTATTTATTTATTTTTTGAAACAGGGCGTCACTCTTATCTATCATCCCGGCTAGAGTGCCATGGCATCATCGTAGTTCACAGCAACCTCAAACTCTTGGGCGTAAGTGATCCTGCTCCCTCAACCTCCTGAGTAGCTGGGACTACAGGGACCACTGAGCCCAGCTACTTCTTCTATTTTTAGCAGAGATGGGGTCTTGCTCTTGCTCAAGCTAGTCTCAAACTCCTGAGGTCAAGTGATCCTCTTGCCTTGGCCTCCCAAAGTGCTAGGATAACAGGCGTGAGCCACCACTCCCTGCTGTTCTCTTTCCTTTATAATTATAAAGCCTTAATTTTTAACCATGCTAGTGGCTATCTATAATAAAGAGTACATTTCCCAGTTCTGCACAGCCTTCCTCCAGTTCTGCACAGCCAGGTGACTAAGTTCTGACCAATGGGATCAAACAGAACTGGAGCAGTTTAACTTTACAGCAGTGGCTTTGAACTTTTTGATAGCATTTGTACTGTAAGAAATATACATTGTATTACATTTTTGTCAGGTATACACACACACATAATTTCTAAAACAAAAGTTTTATGTAGGACTACCTCTACTCTGTGACACACTCTGATACCATTCATTCTGTTTCATTTGTTAAAGTCATTCATTATATCGACTTGCTGACCCACCTTCAAAGAGCCCTGCTTTACCCAACAATGTCCACGTGCTCCTCTCTCCCTCTTTCTTTGTCCTTCCTACCATCCTTCCTACCGGAACCCCAGTGCCCCAATTTGGACCTTGAGCTTAGGACACACACGAATGAGTATTGAGAGGGAAGACCCCTGGTCCTCTGATGGGGTAAATGCTGTAAGTGCCCTAAATCACTTGCCTGGGCTTTTCCCTGACAGAGACACAGGCTTTTGTTTTATTTAATCCACATTGTTTTGAATTTCCAGTCTCTCCTGGCCAAAACGAACCTTAATGGATTGTGTGTTTGCTGTGAGACCCACTTCCGTCTGTGCTTCTGCTTTGCTTTCTACTGGAAGAGTCCAAGTCCTGGGTCCAGACAGCAGCCTAGTGCTGGTGGAAGACTGGAGGGCAGCAGGAAGGATGCCAGGCATCCTCCCAGCTACAGCTGTGCCCCTCCACGGCCAGCTTCTTCCAGACACTGTTTCCTCTTGTGGTGGGTGAGCTCAGGTCTCCATCTCTTTCATCCCTGCTGCAGGAGGTTGGGTGTAGCTTCCTGCTGTGGCAGCTCTCCAGGCCTCCCTGTCCCTCTCAGTTCTTCCAGACCCTGCCTAAGTCCCTGCATTAAATTTCCTCTGTTCTAAGTACTTGGAAGCAAGTGAAGTTTCCTAGTTAGGCTTGAGCCACATTAATGTCATACACAGCATGTTGGTGAAGTCCTTCCTCCAGCCCCAAGACCAGGCACTATTCTCTTTGCCCTCCTTCCTGACAAGTGTCAACACTGGGGTCCAGAAAGGCCCTGTGATCTGCCATGTGGGAAGTGCAGGAGTGTCCGGCTTCAAAGTCACTGCCTGTTTATCGATCTTTCAAGGAGCTTGACCTGCTTCTGAATTTTTCTGACTTTCAGAAAGTAATCATTTTATCAAGTTAGTTTTCCAATACTAGTCACAATACCTATTTATATGACATCATAACTAGTCACAATACCTATTCATATGACATCACTTCCTATTCCCCAAGGAGGAAGTCTTCATCTTCCAGACACCTTCCTGGAGCAGGCTGGCATTCTTTCATCTCCCTTGAGAAAGGTCCCCTCCCCAAACCCCCCTGGCCTGGGGAGGTCATTACATCCCTTCAGGTCAGTCTTAATGATCATCAGAGGACTTGGTTTACTAATTCAAGAAGTGTCTGCTGAATGCGTGGTGTGTGCCTGAGGGCTGCCACGAGGGGGACCCAGGTTTGCACTTGAAGAGTTCCTTGTCTTGGAGGGAGACAGGTGTGTGGAATAACAGGAACTCACACATAAGAAATACTTCAGTGAAATCTCACATAGTGACAAATCACGGAGGGGCAGATCTTGAGCTGGTTGTTGGAGAATAAGAAGGAACTTGGCATCTGAAAGGAATCAGAAGAACATTTCAGGCTGAGGGAAGCAACAGACACAAAAGCACAAAGGCGGGAAACATCTCAGATGGGGGTATGGAGCTTACTCCTCAGCTCAGACCTCAGTACTTTTATATCAGTATTTACCCAAATGTGTATTTGTATATGTGCATCTACATGTGTTTTTTATCCATACACACGTGTGTGCACATACACTATATTACATATTGATACTTTAGAGACATACATGCTATTATGTATTTGCATACAAATATACAGACATATGTGTATACATATTACATACGTACTGCATAACTTAATATAGATGAACATATCTTGTTTTCTTTTTCTTTTTAGTATTATATTAACCTAACTCACTGAATAAAAAGAATAAGGATGAACAGAAGAATTCTGTTTACATTATCAAAGTAAGGAAAGCTAATTGCCTGGATCATATCTATGACTGTATTTACTATTCTAATAATAGACAAGGAAAGTAATTGAAATATAAGCCATAGGCAAAGAGTTCTGGACACAGACTTTCCTCATAGGGAAAAGCCTAAATGGATCTTGAAGGCTCAGGTTCCTTTCTGGAATACTAGTGGAGAATGCATCCTGTACATGTTAACGTTTCAGCTAAAAGTAAGATGTGAGTAATAAAAGATATTTCCACGAGGCTGAAGTCAGTCCACATTTATCAGTTTGCAAAATGACAGTCTATCCAAAATTCCTTTGTCTCAGGGTAGCACAACTCAGGGAGGAGAAAAGGAATCAACTTCAAGTAAAAGCTTCCTAGAGTTGTCTAAGGAGGCCTTTCCTGACCCTCTGACTCCTACTGAGGTTGGCCTGGCCCCTCCCTCATGGTAGTGTTGAGGAGGGGGGCTGCCCATTACTGCCCTCTGTCCAGCTCAGCTCTCCAACCAGCAGAGCTAACCCTTGAGTAGAGGATAGCATCTGCATCACTGCAGTAGTTTGTGCTTTACTTTGTTTTTAGGTTTTGTCTTATCTCTCCAATTAAACTGCAAATTCCCTGAGGAGAAGCAATCTCTCATCTACTCATTGTTCTTTGGGACCAATTATACTCTCTCTAAAAAACACCTTCCAGGGCATTTCTCTTCCTGGGTTTTCAGTTTGCTTTTGGTTTGCTTTTGCCATTCTGGCCTTAGGAAAAGGTCTTGAGAGAGGAGATGAATATGATGGAAGGGAAGGCTCTTTCTGACTGGAGGAAAAGAAAAGAAAATACACTCTTTTGACACCAAGAGGTAAGATCTTTTGGGAGAGGAGAGAAGGTAAAGAAAAAAGATGAGATATAAGCTCCTGCTAGCTTCCATGGCCGGAAGCCCCACAGTGACAGTGGAGGGTTACTAGAATGCAGCAGATTGGTTTGAAGAGACAGGAAGGAGTGGGACTTGTCCTTGCTTCTCTGGGAAGGACCAGGTAGCCTGCACTGATCCCAGCACCACCAGGCTATACAGCAGAAGCAGCAGACAGGCATGGCAGTGTGGGAAACGAGAGATCTCCTTGTGTCATGGGAAGCTCTGACTGGCAGACAGAAGATTCTCCAGGTGGACCTAGAGAAGGCTGTGGAAGAAAGCAGGGGCATGAGACATGTCCACTATCACCCCAGAATGTCATTCATTAGACCTGCCACTGGAATCAGAGGCTCCCTTGTTCTGCCTCTATACAATTTCTAATGCTTAGAGGTTGCTGAGAAAAGCTCCAGGAGGGCCCTTGGAAATGAGCCACTTGATAGAAATGGTAGAAAGTCCACTGGCTCCAGAGACACGAACACATCAGAATACCAGCAGCTGGAGCCATCACCAAAGAGACCAGATGTTTCTTTGGCTGAAAATTGTAGCAATGTGTCTTGGTCAAATGCCAGGGATAAGAGCTGAAAGACTGCACCATGTCAGAGGCTGACAAAGGCCCAGCACCTGCTGTCACCAGAGGTACAGGCAAGTTATCCTTCACTGACTAGCCTTGGACAAAGGGGAAAAGAAGAATGCCCTGACATATGAGAGTTTACCCTAATGAGAGCAGCTTTCACCTAACAAGACTAATTTGACTGAAAAAGATACTGTTCGTTGGTGCATGTAGGAATATTTTCCTTTTGCCTCATAGAAACAGAGGCTACTGAAGAATTTTAAATTCATTAGGAAAAACTTAAAAATTACAAGTTTCTCATATATCTTAAGTTTTGTGCTATGGAATGTCTAGCTTAGTTACTTTATTTTTATTTATTTATTAGCAGGGCTTGGCTCAGAGGACTTTATATGTAGTAGGTGTGCAATGATATTTTACTAAATTATTTAGAAGGATATATTGCCCATAATTCACCTTGCCTTAGCAATTGCCAGATGGATTGTCAAATTTACTATCCACAGCTAATGGAAGCTTCTCTGACTTTCTGATTAACCAAATTTTAATGTTTGAAAATAATGAATTATTGCTTAAAGTTTATATTTGGATCTATAAATATACAAATCCCGCATTTATTTACTCATTAATTCCATTTCAAATATCCACTTTTCTTGTTCTTACTGCACTTGTCAGCTACTCCCAGTTACTTCTCAATAGCTGAGATTTGCAACAGAGGGAGAAAAGAAATTGCTTTTGCAATCTTAATGTATCCTTGAGACTTTCTCTGTCACAACATGTCTGTCATCAACTGACTTTATCTGCCAACCATTCACTTATCTACATCAACAAGCCTTAAGTATTAAGGTTAAGTAATCTCTACTGTAATAATCAGCTGTGACAAAGTTGTCACTGCACATGTGTGTATGTCACTCTACAGTTCACAGAACTCTTCTAACATTTTATCTCTTCTAATTTTAACCCATTTTATTTATTTATTTGTTTATTTTGAGCAGAGTCTCACTATGTTGCCCTCAGTAGAGTGCTATGGTGTCACAGCTCACAGCAACCTCAAACTCTTGGGCTTAAGTGATTCTCTTGCCTCAGCCTCCCAAGTAGCTGGGACTACAGGCACCCACCACAATGCCCAGCTACTTTTTTTGGTTGCAGCTGTCATTGTTGTTTAGTAGGCCCGGGCTGGGCTCAAACCCGCCAGCCTCAGTATGAGTGGCTGGTGCCCTACTCACTGAGCTATAGGTGCTGAGCCCTAATTTTAACCCACTTTAATCTAGCATTTACAGTTAGTACTCCACTGACAATGCCCTTGTCAAGGTGGCTGGTGGCCTCTGCCTTGGAAAATCCAGCTCTGGATGACCAGCCCTCACCCTACGGACCTCTCAGCATTTTTTCCCCTTTGTTTTGGGCCATCTGCTAGTTGTATTTTCCTTATTTAGCAGCTTCTCCATTTCTCCTCTTTAGTATCTACTTTTTTTCTCTTTTTGACCTTGAAATATTGAAGGGTCCCAGCCTTAGTGCTTGGCCTTCTTTACTTCCTGGGGGATCTTAGTGAGTGTAATGCCTTTAGGCTTTGTGCTGTAAGTCCTAAGTTTCTCCTGTTTCAGTTTCTTGCATATCCAAGATCACGTGGCATTTCTACTTGAATGTTTAATAGCATCTCAAGTATTAGCTTGACTTTCTCTTCATGATCTTATCCTTGCCTCACCCTGCTCTGGACCAGTGGCCCTGCTTTGCCCATTGGTTTTGAGGGTCTGCTCCTCTGTGCTCTTTTTTCCTAGCCCCCAGCTTTTCTAGACCACATGAGCTTTTTGCTGTACATCCAAGGCTCTGGCTACCAATGATCCTGGTGTTACTGTCTACCTGACAGCTTAATTTTAATGAAAACCTAGTGCCTCTAATTGTGGCTCCTTAATACTATCTCCTTTAATGAAAGCTGTTAATCACATGCTCTGTGGAGTGCATGTCATCCAAGTTTACCAAACATTTAATTGCATAGTGACTGTTCTTGCCCCTGCTTGTAATCTAGCATTAGCTGAAAGGTTCATTTTTAACACCTCTTCCAGTTGGTTGGTATTTGCTGCGTGGAGTGCATTTTTGGAAGGCTTTTGAGTCATTAAACTCCCCAGAATAGAATGCTATGATCAGTCAATAATGTTTGTCATCTACATTGTATGAGGCAATCTTATTTTATGTACTTGCTATCCCTGTTTAATCTAAGATACATTCTCTTTCTCAGACACATTTTTCTGTTCTTACAGAAATTATTTATTAAGACTATGCTTCAGGAATCATCTCTATAGTTTGAAATAATTTATTAATATAATTAATAATTCATTAATAATTTCCAGCAATATTAACATGTATATTAATAATAAATAGTTCATTAACAATTAATATAGTAATAGCAATAGTACTGCTAATAATTTTTTTAAAAATAGAGACAGGGTCTCACTGCATTGCCTAGGCTGGAGTGCAGAGTCTATTCACAGGCAAGGTCATAGCTCACTTTGGCCTTGAACTCTTGGCTTTAAGGGATCCTCCCACCTTGGCCTTCTATGCAACTGGGACTACAGGCTTGCACTGCTGTGCCTTTCTCTAATAATTGATACCATTTCTAGAATACTTCACCCTTTGCCAAACAACATACCAAGATTAATTAATTGATTTGATTAATTCATTTAATCTTTATAATCACCTCCACCTCTTGAGTATTACCGTTAGCTCCTTTACACATAAGGGAGTGAAGACAGAAATAAGAAATAATGGGAACAAGTTCTTTCAGCTGGTAAGTGGTAGAATTTGAACCAAGGACTGGCTCCAAAGACATGTTGCTAAAGAGTCTGCTAGATTCTCAATGTGATATTTGTTTAAAAGTTTTAAGAATTTGGGCAGCACCTGTGGCTCAGTCAGTAAGACTCCGCCCCCACATACTGAGGGTGGCGAGTTCAAACCCGGCCCCTGCCAAATTACAACAAAAATATAGCCGGGCGTTGTGGCAGGTGCTTGTAGTCCCAGCTACTCCGGAGGCTGAGGCAAGAGAATCGCTGAAGCCCAGGAGTTGGAGGTTGATGTGAGCTGTGTGATGCCACGGCACTCTACCGAGGGTGATAAAGTGTGACTTTGTCTCTACAAAAAAAAAAAAAAAAAAAAGTTTTAAGAATTTGATGTATAATGTACATAAAGTGCCCAAATCTTGTGTGTACAGCTCAATGGAGTTTCACAAACACATGCTCAGGTAGCTGCAACCCAAGACAAAATCTAGAACATTTCCAATACCCTGGAAGGCTCCTTCATTCTCATTCCCCATTGTTATTCATTGATAGCATGGTCAATTATGACCAATTCCACCTGCTTTTAAACTCCATCTGATTTCAGGTGTTAATCTTCATACCCATGGCCCCACACCAGGCAGCTGCAGTTGCAACTGAGGTGTGAACAGCAGCTGAGGAGCCTGGAGATGCATTTACTCTGCCCAAAGGACATGGCCTAGTGATACATGAAGGTGGAAGATCAACTTAAGAGTTCCATGAAAAGCTTTTTCCTTCAGCTATTTTGATGATTCCAGTTTCTGGTTTTTAGAAACCAGCATTTTTTTCATTACTCTTTACTTGTGGGATTTTAGGGTGCTTTCTGGGCCAGAGTTTTAGTTGTGTATATCTTCTTTTCCTTGTCTTTACACTCCAGAAGACAATGTTTTCTAAGAAACAGTCTCCACTGAAGAAATATTCTGGTCACATCCAACTAAGAGGAAAGAGACGCCCCCAGGAGCATTATCTCTGCCTGTTCCCTCACACTGTCAGCTTCCTGCCCACACAGATTTCCTCCCAGGTTTATTTCTTTTTGATGGACATGAACAATTGTCAACAAACATTGTATTAAAAGTAGATTTCTGTATTTACTAGGAATACCTTGGGATGGGACAGAGAGCTTCAAAGGGTGTTTCCAGCATGGTCTGCATGGAGAGAGCTATGGCACACACCACGTTTGTTAGAAATCTGAAAATAAAACAAATCCAAACAAAATACTTTCCCAATGGAAAAATTGACTCATAATAACAAAAATAAATATTTTAAAGAAGTGTTATATTGAGAAATAAAATATTTGAGAAATATTTATGTATTCATTAACAGTTTAACCAAGTATATTCTTATTTATCCTCATTCTTTGCAGTTTTTATGGTTTTATTTAAACACAAATAAAATGTGCACATGAGCTATTCATTTTCTTTGCTGTGCAGCCTGGCATTGAGACTGGTGACTCTGATGGCCAGCTGGGCTGCTCTCTCCACAGTGGCTCTTGGAGGAAATGTTGTGAGCAGTCTCTACACAGTAAGATCTGTTGCACATCAGCAACACTTCCAGCTCCTTGACATTGTGGATGAGGAACTTTCGGAAACCACTGGGCAGCATATGCTGTTTTCTTGTTGTTCCCATAACCAATGTTGGGCATCAAGATCTGGCCCTTGAATCTTCTCCAAATTCTGTTGTCAATACCTCTGGGTTTCTACCAGTGATGCTTAATTTTGACGTATCTGTCTGACTGGTGGTGGATTAACTTCTTGGTCCTCTTTTTGACAATCTTGGGCTTCACAAAGGGTCTGAGAGCAGCCATGATGCCGAACAGGAGATGGCTGCCACCTCCGTAGGTAGCGCCCAGGAAGAGAGTGTAAGCCATTTATCCTCATTTTAAGATTAACAGCATGCTCAAGTAAGGTCAAAGGGAGAACTTCATTGAGGTGGCTGATATAACTCTTCCAGAGAAAGAAAAATTTTTTTAAAAATAGCAAGTTACAAAGAATAAGTTTAACTGTGGCCAGGTGTGGTGGCTCATGACAGAGTGAGATTCTATGTTAAAAAAAAAAAAAAAAAAAAAGAGTAAGGTTAACTTTTCTGGTTTATTTATGATGTAGCACACCATGTTCTCAGCACTTTTTATTTTTTTGTCACTCTGTCACCCTAAGTAGAATGCTGTGGCATCATCATAGTTCACAGCAACCTCAAACACTTGGGCTCAACTGATCCTCCTGCTTCAGCCTCCCAAGTAGCTGGGATTACAGGTGCCTTCCACAATGTCCAGCTAGTTTTCAGAGACAGCATCTTGATCTTATTCAGGCTGGTCTCAAACTCCTGAGCTCAAGCAATCCTCCTGCCTTGGCCTTCCAGAGTGCTGGGATTACAGGTGTGGGCCACTCCACCCAGCCACATTCTCAGCATTTTTGCAGAGGTCTGGGGCTGGACCTTGCTGTTAGTTGTGGATATCTGCTACCTTCCCTGAGCACGTTTACCCATCATAGTAGCTGGCATGAGGTCTTACTTTCTTGTTCTCTTGCCCTTTCTCCTTCATCCCACCCTCCCAACCCCTGACAGTAGGTCATGGCATGTTAAGCTATTTCCCCTACAACCTGTTTCATGCTGACTTCACTAATCTCTCTTTCCTCCTCCCCTTCTGGGTTCACTTATCCTAAGCCAGCCTCTTTAAATAAATGTATGTATCTGATCTCCTTAATGTACCTTATCAGTTCTTGTTTCAGGCCAGGACTTCTCTATGTGGGGTATGAGGTGAAGGGCTGTGTGGCATGTAGGGGACTGAGTCTCCTGCAGAGTCACTTCTACTAAAAGTATTTGATTATTAGTTTGAGAAAAGTACAAAATAAAAATAATCAGGAAGGAAAACCTTGAAAGACAGCTGGAGCAGATGGCTCACCTTCATTTGGGGGTGCTATTACTCTGGTATAATTATCTTTAATTCACCCTATTCCAGCTTCCCATCTACCCTGGGGTCAGGATCCCATGGGCAAACTCTCAGGCTTTTTACCTTACTCTTTAGAATGAGATGAAAAAGATTGTTTTTTGTAATTTTTTTATTGTTGGGGATTCATTGAGTGTACAAGAAACCAGGTTACACTGATTGCATTTGTTAGGTAAAGTTCCTCTTACAATCCTGTCTTGCCTCCAAAAGGAAAAAAAGACTTCTTATCTTAGCAACTGGCACCACAATTCCTTTTAGTAAGGGAAATGTAATTAAATAAAACAACCTCTGAACAAGCCAGTCAGTCTATGTAAGAGACACAGTTGGGGCAGTTGTGTGTTCGTGTGTGTGTGTTAGTATGTGTGTATATGAAACAAA
This sequence comes from Loris lydekkerianus, assembly GCA_963574355.1. Classification (NCBI taxonomy): domain Eukaryota; kingdom Metazoa; phylum Chordata; class Mammalia; order Primates; family Lorisidae; genus Loris; species Loris lydekkerianus. The sequence goes on along the minus strand of CAUYPK010039493.1, from coordinate 47,020 downwards.
AGGAAGGAAAAACTAAGAAGTTAAGGAGGTAGGGAGAGGAGATAGAAAGATAGACAGAGGCTGGACTTTGGTGCGGTTAAGATTCACAGAAGATTCTCAGGGGTGAGTTCAAGAAGATTTTTAAAATGTGAAAACTCAGTGTTCAGTTTGAAGCTTGTTACCATGCTGTGATAAAATCCCCGTTTTCCTGCAAATTGCTATGAAGACCTCTGGCCAAAGTACTAAGTGTGAGTGGGGTTTTGGTGTGGCCACGATGAAAAGAGCAGCATTTTAAGTGTTGGCTGCCATGTTGGGGGACAGACAGGATGTCAGGGGAGAAGCAGGCACTTTTGGCCAAGTGTCTGAAAGAACATCAACTCTCCTGGGAATTCAGATTCTTGAGAGAGGATTTTGGACATTCTTGAGCAGTAGAATGGGTTTGTGAGTGAATAAGAACTTAACTGGCAACATTGCTCTGCACGTCCCCATAAAGGTCTGGGTCAGTGTGGTGCTTGTGGGCCTCTCACTTCTGCTTTTGTGTTTAATGAGCTCTTAGATGTGCCTGCCCCTTTGCACTCAGTGCCCTGGTAACCTTTCCATCTCCAGCCATGCTTTCTGCACTTGGATCCATTCTTTTTTTTTTTAATTATTGGGGATTTTTTGAGGGTACAAAGAACCAGGTTACATTTATTACATTTGTTAGATAAAGACCCTCTTATAATTGTGTCCTGCCCCCAAATGGTGTGCCACACACCGTGACCCCTCACCCCCTCCCTCTTTTGCTTTCTCAGCTCCACCCATCTCCCCCCCACCAGGTACTAGGTCATTAATTGTCTTCATATCAGGATTGAGTACATAGGATTCTTGCTTCTCCATTCTTGTGATGCTTTACTAAGAAGAATGTGTTCCACTTCCATCTGTGTTAATACAAAAGATGTAAAGTCTCCATCTTTTTTAGTGGCCGCTCCTGGCCATCCTATACAACTGCCAGAGAGCACATAACCATCTGCCTCCAGGAAGTTGGAGTAGAGAGTAAAATCTGAAGACTTGCAATATTTTTATTTAACCCCCCCAGCAGACTGTGTAGCAACAGCTCATTTTTACATTTTTATGTAATAATACTACTATCTTACATTTACTGAGTGTCCACCACAGGTTAGATGCTGAAGGTGACTTGTTTAACCCTCACAACTCTCCACAAGCTGGTGTGATGGAAATGGTGTGGCAGGCAGCACTCATCCCCACCTGGGGAAGTCTTAACATTCTGAACAGACATGAAAACACTAAGCTACGCTCCCTAGATTCTCCTCAGGGAAGGTTTTGGATGAGAATTTGATTCTGTCAATGGGACACCTATGTCAGAGATCTTGCTTTTGGTTCTTCTGCTGTGGGGGTTTGTGGAGACAGGGTTTTCCAAGAGCAGAGTTCAGGTACCCTTTGTGGGTGGAAGAGACAGTGGTGTGGGAGGTGACAGCAGCAAGACTGGTCTCTGTCCTACTAGTTCCTGAGATTGCAGCATGGGGGTGTGTTTCTAACTCAGCTGTTCTAGAATTGGCCTCCTGACCCCCCACTTTCTGATGATGGCAAAATGGTGGTTCTTCTGGAGGACACTTGGTGGTGTTGTTGAAAGGTTGCTTCTCAATCTCTAGCTAGTAGCTAACTCTTCCAGCCCTTCCAACGACCTTCATGAGCACCTAACTCCTTACATTAAATTTCATTCTCCTTCGAATTCACCCAGTGGTTTCTATTTCCTGAGAGGGATCTTGAATGATCTGAATAAATATAATTATTATTATCATTTTATAGAAAAAGAAACTGAGGCAGAAAGAAGTTAAATAACTTGTCCAAGGTCCATGAGTAAGTATAAATCCTGTTGGTACAGTTTATGATGGTAGTTTATGATGGTAGTTTCTACCTTATATTTCCTCTTGATACATTTAAATAACATGCACACAGACAATGGAAGGAATGTGGTGTAACCATCAGGAGTGAAGGCTTTGGGCTTAGAGAATACATAGGTTTACACATCTTCTCTGTCTAGTTCCAGCTCGGTTAACCGCTCTGTGGTCCAGGGGTCTTGTCTACAAAGCAGGAGTGCTGACATTAACTCCAGAGGGTGACTGGAGATCTGTGGGAAAGGTCACATCTCCCACCCAGTATGTGGGGGCCACAGCTCAAAAAAGAGAAGGGATGATATCTTTTCTTTTCTTTTCTATCTTTCCTTTTTTTTAAAAAAATTTATTAGAGCCAGAACAAAAAGGTGGCCATTGTGTTTGGGGTGGAGGTTCTGGTGGGCATGGTCAAGACTGAGGGAGGGTCTTAGGAGACCTGGTGGAGCCCAGGACCAGGGAGACGGTCAGGGGCAGCTGTGTCCGAAGAGGTCAGCTCTGTGTGGTGGGTAAGACCAGGGAAGGCATTGGGGGGAGTGGGAGCCACATAGCTCCTTGTTGGTGAGAAGCAGGCAATGAAGCAGGGGAGGCTGGCTTGACCCTCAAAGTGGGGGATAGTAATTGGGGTTTTGGTGAGAGCTCATGAGTGCAGACAGATAGAGGTGCTGGGCAGACTCTTGTGTGCATGCACCATGCAGTGATTCCTCCTTATTGGGGGGCTTGCATCCTGTAATTTCAATTACCCATAGTCAACTGAGATCTGAAAATGTTAAATGGAAAATGAGAGAAATAAACAGTTTTGTCCTGAGTAGTGTGATGACACCTCAGGCTGTCCCTAATACTCCCTTTGTGCTGTATATCCATGCTGTATATGCTCCTTACCTGTTAGTCCCTCAGTAGCCCTCTGGGTTATCAGATTGGCTATCTTGGTAAGGTCTGGAGCTATCTGTGGTTTCAGGTTACCTGCCACAGGTTAGGAAGGACTACTGTACACATGCATACTTTCTAGCATTGTCTACTGAGAAGGTCTGCAAGTGAAGACACCTATCAAATCGGGCAGGGAGAATGCAAGGGGGGCCTGAACCATTTTGCTGTGCCAGAGAGTAAGGAAGTGCTCAAAGAATCAGGGCAATGTTTCAAAGGCACACAGGAGCCAGTTTGAAGGAGCTCTATAGGCCACATTGGGGACAATTTGAACAGCAAAATCAATGATGATAAAACAGATCATAATCCACCAAATAATGTAGGAATCAATGTGCTTGTGAGGCCAGACAATTAAGTTCACAAACTTATCCTAGAAAAAGTGTATATACTTTGTTGCTGAATATTATGGTCACCTCAGAAGTGTTCCCTTCGGTAAGCTGTGCACCAATGCCAGCACCTAGTCCGCTCTCCAAAGCACTTTTCCCAGGATGAGTTTGCAAACTTAATTGTCCAACCTCATATACTGATATAAATAAATGATTAAATAAGTAAATACAAAAGACAAGTAAACTCGTCCTTACAATAGAAAGCCAACTAATGTAGAAGAAATGTTCAAATTAGAAAATCACTCTTTGAGAATTGTGATAGTGATAGTGATAGTGATTCAGGCAAGACTTAGTACTGGTTGCTAAAGCTGGTGGGAGTTTGACAAAGAACAGAATACCTACCCCAAAGTACTTCTTAGTTACACAGGGAAAATAGTAACTTTATAGTCGGAAAATTTGGTAGACACAACCTTAGCTGGGTAATCAAAGTCAGTCACCAGTTAAGTCATTTGCCTCTGATTGACATCACTTCTGGGATGTACGCATCAAAAATGTACAGCCTGAATCTAATCAAGAGGAAGCATCAGACAGGGATATTCCAGATGGAAGCAGCCTCTAAAAAGAAATGAAAACAAGTCCATGGAGATCAAAGCAACACGGTGCTTGCACAGAGTAGAGACATAGACCTATGGTATAGCACAGAGAGCCCAGAGATGAGCCCAGCCACATGTCACCGTCTGATCTTTGATAAACCAAACACGCATATGCACTTTGGAAAAGAATCCCTATTTAATAAGTGGTGCTGGGGGAACTGGTCAACCACATGTGAAAGACTGAAACTGGACCTGCGTCTCTCACCACTAACAGAAATAAACTCTTGCTGGATATAAGATTTAAATTTAGGACATGAATCAATAACAATTCTAGAAGAAAGTGTAGAAAAAGCTCTTAACAACATTGGCCTAGGAAAAGATTTTATTAAGAAGGCCCCTCATCCATTGTAGCAATTCCAAAAATAAATAAATGGGACATGATCAAGCTAAAAAGCTTCTGCACAGCTAAGGACACAACAACTAAAGCTAATAGACAACCTTCAGAATGGGAGAAGATATTTGCATGCTATGAATCTGACAAAGGTCTGATAACTAGGCTTGGTGTGTGCAGCTCAGTGTCTAGGGCATCAGCCACATACACTAGAGCTAGCAGGTTCAAACCCAGCCCGGGTCTGCAACCAACAACAACAAAAAACAAACAAACAAAAAAAATAACTGAGCATTGTGGTGGGTGGGTGCCTGTAGTCCCAGATACTTGGGAGGCTAAGGCAAGAGAATTGCTTAAGCCCAAGAGTTTGAGGTTGCTGTGAACTGTGACGCCATAGCACTCTACTGAGGGTGACATAGTGACACTCTTGTCTGAAAAAAAAAAGTCTCATAACTAGAATCTATGGAGAACTCAAATTACTCAACAAAAAAAGAGCAAACAATCCCATTTATAAGTGGACAAGAGATACAAACATAACCATCTTTGAAGAAGAAAGATGAATGGCCAAAAAACACATGAAAAAAAATGCTTATCTCTAATCATCAGAGAAATGCAAATCAAAACCATCCTGAGATAGATCACCTAATCCCAGGGGGAATAGCCCACACCACAAAGGCCCAAAGCTGCAGATTCTGGTGTGGATATGGAGAGTAGGAAACACTTTCTCACTGTAATACAGACTGCATGGAAAGAAGTCTGGAGAATCCTCAAAGAGCCAACAGTTGACCTTCCTTTTGATCCTGCAGTCCATCATTTTGTCATAAGGACATTTGCCCTAGAATGTTCATTGCAGCTTGGTTCACAATCACCAAGATGTGGAATCAAACCAAGTACCCATCAACCCGTGAATGGGTTATATACTTCTTTACCAGGAAGTAAAGATGGAACTTTATATATTTTTTGTTTACCTGGATGGAGTTGAAGCACATTCTTCTTAGTAAAGAAAGTGTCACAAGAATGGAAAAGCAAGTATTCAATGTATTCAATCTTAATGTGAATCCAGTAGATGAACAACTAGACCCCCGTATGAGAGAAAAATACAATTAAGTTAAGAGGGGGAAAGGGGAAAGTGGATTGGTGAGCTCTCATCTAATGAGCACAATGTAAGGACATATAGCACACCCCTTGGTGAGGGGCTAAACTACAACTTGGACTTTACCTAGCAAATGAAAACAATGTAACCTAATCATTTGTATCCTCATATAAATAAATACATTTTTTAAAAAGAAATGAGAACTAAAAGCAATATACCATATTTGATTGGTTCCAGAAAATTACTGAGCAATTAGCTAATTTAAAAAGGGATCTATGGGTAGATGGCCATGTTATATGATGTTCATTTTCTGATGTTGATGCTTGTACTCTGGTTACTCAGGTAGGCATCCTTGCTTCTAGGAAATATATATTGAAGTATTTAGGGACAATGAGGATTCATGTTTATAACTTACTCTCAAATGGTTCAAAAAAGAGAAAGAATAATAAAGCAAAACCTACAAAATGTTAACAATTGGAAAATCTTGGTAAAGGATATAAGTAGACATTTTTTAGTATTTTTGCAACTTAACCTGTAAACCTGAAAGTGTATTTCAAAACTGAAGGCTAAACAGAAAGGGGGAGTGGAAGGCTATCACTAAATGTTTGACAGTAGTGATCTCTGTGTCAGGAGTTTCTAGGTACTTAATTTCCATTTTCACTTAGTTACAAATTCTATGCTTTCTACAAAGCCCCAATATTATCTTTATGAAAGTAAAAAGACAATACTAATAATCTCTTAATGACTCCCCATTGCCTACAGAACAAAGTCCAACTTCCTTACTCAGCTCACAAGGTGGCACTGCTTCTGTGGCCATCAGTCCTCACTGCAGCCACATGGCTAGATTCGAGTTGTGCCCTGATAGTCACGAATGTGCCCACTCAGTGTTTTTAGTCACATCTCCCTGGGATTCCCTCCCCCTTTTCTCCATCTCTCCGATTCCTTCTCATTTCAAAAAGCCTACTTTGAATCCAAATCTTCTATAAATCCTACCCTGACTGACCACCCACTGAAAATGAGCTCTTTCTCCCCTTCCTCCCCTTGTATAATTTGGCAATTAAAAAATTCCAATGCCATAAATATTTATTGAGTGTTTACCATGTGAAAATAGCCATATAAGGTACTATATGAGACTCCAAGATAAATAAAACGCTTTCCCCTAAATAGAGCATAAAATAACTATGCAAAATTATAATCATATGCAGTTCTTACTAAGGACTGTGAAGAACGCCCACAGAGCTGGGTTTGAGGGAGAGAAGGGGAGATGGGGAGAGGAGTTACCCCTTGTTGCATGGACATTCCTAGTTAGACTAATAATGCTGGATGGTATATGTTGTTACATATATAACAATGCCTCATTTTACAGGGATAGGTACAGGGCTCAGGAAAGCAAAAAAAAAAAAAAAAAAACAAACTATTCAAGTTTGGAGAGCTGATTAAGTAGTAGTGAAGAGTCAGAATTCAGACCCAGGTCTATTGTCTTCAAAGCCTCATTCTTTTCACTCCCTCTTACCTAGTTAATGAGTTAAGGAAAGTTCATGAAGAAGCAGGCATTTGAGATGAGGCCTGATTCATGGGTAGAATTTGATAAATCAAAGAAAGAGAGAGAAGTATAGGGCAGAGATAAGAAAGAACACAGTGAGTTTAGGGGGGAATGGTCAAGTCAGGCTCAGAGTGTGTGTAGTGAACTAACTTTATTGTATCAGACCTCATTTTACACATTTCTGTATACTGTCTCATTTAATGCTCATGGTGATCCTGTGAGGTAATGTACAGTTAACTTTTACCTGCAGAACATCCCACCTCCAAACACCCAGGGACTTAAATGAGCACATGACTCTGTGCTGTGACAGTTTGGGCTTGGCTCAGCTGGGAGGCACTCTGGCCTTGCCTGGGCTCACTGGTGCAGCTGCAGCCACTCAGCTGATTACCTGGTACTGGTGACCTAAGATGGCCTCAGGTGCATGTCTGGTGGCTGGCAGTCAGCTGGAGGGCAAACAGGGCCCCGACCATCCTCTCCACAGGGCTGCCGAGAAGGCGGGCTCCATCCCTCAAGTGTAGAGAGGAAATCGTCCAGTCCTATTGAGGTCTAAGCTGGTAACTTGCACAAGATTGTGTCTGTGTATTCTATTGACCAGAGGAAGTCACAAGACCAGCCCAGACTCTAGGGGCAGGGAAAGATAACCCAGCTTCTTACTGCAAAAATAATAAATGGCTATTCATAGGTTAGGGGTATAAAAGTGCAAAAATATTTATGCTTTAGGAAGATTTCACTATTCTAGTGCTTCACCCAAGTTAACTCACTTATTTTTCAAGTTAACAGGAGTTTGAGACTAGCCAGAACGAAAGTGAGACCCCATCTCCACTAAAAATAGAAAATAAATTAGCTGGGTATTGTGGTGGGCCCTTGTAGTCCCAGCTACTCAGAGGCTGAGGCAGGAGGATCACTTGAGGACATCGAAGCTCTAAGCCCTACTGTGAGATGGGTCTTTGGGAGGTAATTAGTTTTAGATGAGATGTGGGGGTCTTCATGATGGGGTTATAAGAAGTGCTCTTATAAGAAGAAAAAGTAAAGAACTTGTATTTCCCTCTCTGACAGTTTATAAGCCAGGAAGAGAGCCCTCAACAGGGAACTGCATAGGCTGCACTGTGATCTCCAACTTCTCAGCCTGTGAGAAGTATGAGAAATAAGTTTCTGTCATTTAAGCCTCTTGGTCTATGGTATTTTGTTGTGGCAGCCCCTGCTAATACAGATTTTGGTACTGAGAAATGGAGCACAACTGTAACAAATACGCAAAAATGCAGAAATGGCTTTGGAACAGGGAACTAAATAGAAGCTGGGAGAGTTCTGAGATGCATGCTGGAAATACGGATGTTAAGACTGAAACCCAGTGGGGTTTCAGATGGAAATGAGAAAAAAGTTATCAGAAAGTAGTTCTTTGTAATAAAGTAGCAAAAAAACTCAGCTGAACTGTATTCTAGTGTTTTGTGGAAGGTAGAACTTGCAAGAGATAAAATTGGATATTTAACTGAGATTTCTAAGCAAAGTGTTGTGGGAGTGGCTTAGATCCTGATGATTGCTTATAGTAACATTTGAGAAAAGAGAGATAAATTAAAGAAGGACTTATTAAGTAGAAAGAAACCAAACTTAAAGATTTGGAAAATTCTAAGCCTATCCATTTTGCACCCCCCCCACCACCACCCAAAATGTTGTTTTGAAAAGAACAATAAGGGGGTGGAAGAATGACCATTTGATAAGGAGATTAGTATAGGCACAAATCACAGACCTAACCAGCTACCCCAGTAAAAACACTGTTAGTTTGAATTGAAGGGGATAGAGATGGAACAAAATGAAGGAAGCCTGGAGCTGTGCCTGTGGCTCACTGGGTAGGGTGCCAGCCCCATATACTGAGGGTGGTGGGTTTGAATCCAGCCCTGGCCAAATTGCAACAAAAAATAACTGGGTGTTGTGGCAGGTGCCTATAGTCCCAGCTACTTGGGAGCCTGAGACAAGAGAATTGCCTACGCCCAGGAGTTGGAGGTTGCTGTGAGCTATGACGCTACAGCACTCTACCGAGAGCAATAAAGTGAAAACTTTTTCTAAAAAAAAAAGAAACAAAAATGAAGGAAGCCTGTGAGGTCTTAAAGCATACATAACCAGGTCATAGTGCTATCTGACTGTAAATATGAGCTGCTCTACTCTTCAGGACAAGAGAAGAAATGATCTTGAAGACACTTAAGAGATCAGCAGGGCTGCCTCCCCAGCGAGGTAAGGGACACCAGCTTGGCTTCCACAAGCCAGACAATGGTTGCCTGGAGTCTTGGGGGAAGGACACCCACATGGTACAGCTCTGGGTGTGGGATCCCCACCTAGAGCTGTGGGAATGATGCTGCCACCCCAGTGGGTTCAGAAAGCAGAGGATTATCCTGAAGTCTTGAGAGGTTACATATCATTTAAAATTTGTTTGGGACCTTTCCTTCTCTCCTATTTCTCCCTTTGGGAATAGAAACGTCTACTCTATGCCTGTTCCAATAATATATTTTGGAAGCACAAATCTTGTTGGAGTTTTTGCAGGTTCACAGCTGGAGACAAATTCATCCTCAGGATGAATTATACCTTGAGTCTAAGCTGTGTCTGATTTAGATGATATTTAGTTGAGACTTTAGTCTTTAGACTTTAGAGTTGATGCTGGAATGAATTAAGACTTTGGGGCTGCTGGGAGGGAATGAATGTGTTAATATTTTACATGTGATGAGGACATGGATTCTGGGTTCCAGAGGCAGAATATTATGGATTGATTTGTGTCTAATAGTTATTTTGGCTTTTTATTATATTTTCTATGTATTTCAGCAAGAGAGAGACTTGGCCATGCCGTTTTATTCTTCCATGCTGCCTGGCATTGGCTAACAGTCAGTAAAAGGCAGGCATTATTATTATTAATATAATCATGGATAATAAACGTGGCTTATACTTTATGACTTAAGGCTATCTTTTTCAGCTTTGAATACGTAGAACATAATAAAGTTTGGCAATAAATACTCGAAGAGATGTAAGTACCCAAGGAGTACAAGAGGAAAGTCCTGTAGATATTGACATTTGGCAGAAAGATCATCCAAAGATGTGCTAGAATGATGCTGAGAGCACCCAGTCTAGATAAGAGCATTCAAGGCCTAATATAAATGTCAACCTGAAACTCAGTGGGAAAGGACAAGCTCTTGGCCAACTGAGCCTAGATTTGGATCTTGTTTCTTACTCTTGCTAGCTTGTAACCTGGAGGAAGTTTCTTAATCTCTTTGAACCTCTAAGTTTTATCAGTAAATGGAGAATAATATCATTATCTCAAGAGTTGAATATATGAAGCAGGGGAACATTATTAACCACTTATTAGTAGCTCAGTACATGACTGTTACTATGTATTATTACCCACTGGTGGGATGGGGAGTTCATGAAACCTGGATTTCAGTCTCAGCTCTGAAATTGGGAGTCACTTTCATTTTCTGGTTCTAAATTTCTTTTATATATAAAGAAAATGCAGAAAATTTTCAGTGCAACATGGTGAATTAGAAACAAATGTCTATCTCCAGTTTCTCCCCAAATTATAGTAATATGAAATAAAAAATGAGGCTGAAATAAAGGAATAAAAAAAAGACATAAATCTGCAGGGAAAGAAAATGGGAGATGAGGATAGGGGAGGCAACATAAAAAAAAAAAAAAAAGATTGGAAAACAGAAAGGTTAGTAGTAACTGTCTTAGACAAAGACACGAAAATGTAAGCCTCCAAGAGAAAACCATCTAAAAGCAATAGAGGCTGGGTAGTGGCCCTACCTGTGATCCCAGCACTCTGGGAGGCTAGATGGGTGGATTGCTTGAGCTCAGGAGTTTGAGACCAACAGGAGCAAGAGTTAGACACCGTTTCTACTAAAAGTAGGAAAAAATAGCTGTGTGCAGTTGTGGGTGCCTGTAGTCCCAGCTACTTGGGAGGCTGAGGCAAGAGGCAGTCTCTTAAGTTGGAAGTTGTAGTGAGATAAGATGATGCTCTCTACCTGGGAAGTCAGAGCAAGATACTGTCAAAAAACAAAAAAAAAACCCCAAACAAACAAACCCAATAGAATCATTTGTACAAACTCAAAAATCCTGAGGAAATAGAAGCACAAGTTACCTTGAAAGTTTGGATGCAGGATCAAGCTAATAAGAATAGAGTTGAATGTCAGACTTTTAAAATAGTGGTTACACTAGCAGATCTCCCATACCCCATTTCAGCCGTGCGATGATCCTTCCCACGTTTAGGAAAGAGAAAGGAAGGCTCTGCTTTTGAATGGATCAGGTAGGGGTGAAATACCACAGTAAAAGAAGAGCATGGAATGAACACATTGACATTTGGCAGAAAGATCATCCAAAGGTGTGCTAGAACAATGCTGAGAGCACCTGGTCTAGGTAGGAGCATTCAAGGCGTAACATAAAGTGCTCCAGAATATATTACCCCCAAACATGTTACTTTGGCATAAGGGTTATTTTGAACTAAAGGCAAATGGAAATCAACAGAAGTAAGAATTCTCTGCCCTCCTCATTTAAAAGCAGGGCAGAAATTTCTCCTTGAGGTTGTCTCTTAAAGTTCAAACATGATTTCCTTTGTTAGAACAATGTATAAGTCTCAAAGTCTAAATGCTTCTTTGAGCTTCAGTTCTTTTAAAGTGAACTCCTATGCATATAAATATTAATAAAAGTTGTGTGCCTGTTCTGCTGTTAAACTGTCTTTTCTTAGTTTAATTTGCAGGCCTCCAGACACTGGACCTAAGAAGGTGGAGGAAAAGTGTTTCTTCCCTGGCAACTGCCAATGCCATTGCTAGCTACTCCCCTTTCTGCTCCCAGAATGCTGACTGCCAGACTTACATTCTCAAGCCATTACTGGAGGAGCAGCCTCCAAGAAACCAAGAAGTCCAAGAGAAAGTCCTATAGACACTGATGTTTGGCAGGAAGATCATCAAAGGAAGTACTAGGATAATGCTGAGAGCACCCAGGAGGGGTGTGTCCTACCATGGAAAAATGGCCTGAGAGCACATGCTGTGTTTGAAAATATGGAAACACTTCTTAGTTCTGCCAGAAGATGGGGAAAAATTAAAAGAAATTGGGTATTTTTATTAGGAGAATATTTGTAGATTATGTAAAAATGATATTTCATAGTCTTAATAATGAAAACATTGAATAATTTATCCATAATTAGTAATCTAACTATTTTTTTAAATTTTATTATTTTATTAAATCATAGCTGTGTACAATAATGCAATCATGAGATACAATGTGCTGGTTCCATATACAGTCTGAAATATTTTCACCAAACTGGTTAACAGAGCCTTTATGGCATTTTCTTAATTATTGTGTTCAAACCTTTATACTCTACATTTAGTAAACGTCACCTGCACTCTTCCAAGATGCACTATTTTGAAAAGATGAAAGAAATGTGTCTTAGATAGCAATTTAAGAGCCCTTCATATAAGGCATTATTAAAATGAAAAAAAAAAAAAAAAAAGCTCAACAGAATCAAAAGAATTGAAATTTTACCTTGTATCTTCTCAGACCACAAGGAATTAAAGATGGAACTCAACTCCAATAAAAACGTTCAACCCCACACCAAGGCATGGAAATTAAACAACCTTATGCTGAATGACAGTTGGGTGCAGGAATAAATAAAAGAGGAAATCATTAACTTCTTTGAGCATAACAGCAATGAAGACACAGCTACCAAAACCTGTGGGATACAGTAAAAGCAGTCCTGAGAGGAAAATTTTTCGCTTTAGATGCCTACATCTGAAAAACAGAAAGAGAGCACATCAACAAACTCACAAACCATTTTACAGAATTGGAAAAGGAAGAACAATCTAAGTCCAAACCCAGAAGAAAAGAAATATCCAAAATTAAATCAGAGATTAATGAAATTAAAAACATAAGAATCATTCAGAAAATTAATGAAACAAGGAGTTTTTTTCTTTTTTAAAAAATAAATAAAATAGATAAACCTTTGGCCAGACTAACTAGAAATATAAAAGTATAATCTCTAGTAACCTCAATCAGAAATGATAAAGGGTAAATAACAACTGATGCCCAGAGATACAAGAAATCATCTCTGAATACTACAAGAAACTCTATGCCCAGAAATTTGACAATGTGAAGAAAATGGATCAATATTTGGAATCACACCCTCTCTCTAGACTTAGCCAGGAAGAAATAGATCTTCTGAACAGACCAATTTCAAGCACTGAGATCAAAGAAACAATAAAAAAAATCTCCCAACAAAAAAATGCCCTGGTCCGGATGGCTTCACACCATAATTCTATCAAACTGTCAAAGAAGAGCTTATTCTCATACTGCAGAATTTATTTCAAAAAATCGAGGAAGAAGGAATCTTCCCCAATATGTTCTGTGAAGCAAACATCACCCTGATACCAAAACTAGAAAAAGACCCAACTAAAAAGGAGAACTCCAGACCAATTGCTCTAATGAATATAGATGTAAAAATTCTCAACAAAAAATCCTAGCCAATAGATTATAGTTTATCATCAAAAAGTCATATATCATGATCAAGTAGGTTTCATCCCAGGGATGCAAGGATTGTTTTTTGTTTTTTGTTTTTCCCATTGGAAAAGGATTTTTATTTCACCATAAAAATGCAAACTGGAATAAACACCATCTTTCCTAATGCAAACGTTACAGCTATGTTTTAAGGATTGTTTAATATACACAAATCCATAAATGTAATTCACCATATTAACAGAAGGAAAAACAAAGACCTCATGAGCCTCTCAATAGATGCAGAAAAAGCATTAGATAAAATCCAGCATCCTTTCTAATTAGAACACTGAAGAGAATAGGCATAGGTGGCACATTTCTTGAACTGATTGAAGCTATCTATGACAAACCCATAGCTAATATTTTACTGAATGGAGTAAAACTGAAAGCTTTTCCACTTAGACTGGAACCAGACAAGGCTGTCCTCTATCACCACTACTATTCAACATAGTGCTGGAAGTTCTAGCCAATACAATTAGGCAAGAGAAGGAAATAAAGCATATCCAAATGGGAACAGAGGAGGTCAAACTCTCCCTCTTTGCTGACAATATAATCTTATACTTAGAGAACCCCTAAAGATTCAACCACAATACTCCTGGAAGTCATCAAAAAATATAGTAATGTCACAGGATATAAAATCAATGTCCACAAGTCAGTGCCCTTTGTATATGCCAATAACAAGCAAGATGAGAGGCTAATCAAGGACACAACTCCCTTCACCATAGCTTCAAAGAAAATGAAATATCTAGGAATATAAGAGGGACTTTACCTAACAAAATAGGCAAAGGACCTCTATCAAGAAAATTATGAAACCCTAAGAAAAGAAATAGCAGAGGATATTAACAAATGAAAGAACATACTATGCTCCTGGCTGGGAAAAACCAATATTGTTAAAATGCCAATATTGTTAAAATGTCTATATTTCCCAAAGCAATCTAAAGATTCAATGCCATCCCTATTAAAATACCAACATTGTACTTTTAAAACTTGGAAAAAATAATTCTTCATTTTGTATGGAACCCCCAAAAACCCTGTATGGCTAAGGCAGTTCTTAGTAATAAAAACAAAGCTGGGGGCATCAGCATACCAGACTTTAGGCTGTACTACAAGGCCATAGTCATCAAAACAGTATGGTACTGGCACAAAAATAGAGACATGGACATTTGGAATCGAATAGAAAACCAGGAAACGAAACTAACATCTTACAGCCACCTAATCGTCAATAAACCAAACAAGAACATACACTGGGGAAAAGAATCCCTGTTCAATAAATGGTGCTGGGAGAATTGGATATCCACACATAAAAGAGTGAAACGGGACCCACACTTTTATCCACTCAGAAAAATTGATTCAAGATCGATAAAAGACCTAAATTTAAGGCATGAAATGATAAAAATCCTCAAAGAAAGCATAGGAAAAACACTTGAAGATATTGGCCCAGGGAAAGACTTTCTGAAGAAGACTTCCATGGCAATTGCAATGACAACAAAAACAAACAAATGGAACTTAATTAAACTGAAAAGCTTCTGTACAGCTAAGGAGACAACAACCAAAGCAAATAGACAACCTACACAATGTGAAAGGATATTTGCATATTTTGAATCAGACGAAAGCTTGATAACTAAGATCTATAGAGAACTCAAATTAATCCACATTAAAAAAGCCAACAATCCCATATCTCAATGGGCAAGAGAGACGAATAGAACCTTCTCTAAAGAAGACAGATGAAGGCCTAGTAAACATGAAGAAATGCTCATAATCCCTAATTATTAGAGAAATGCAAATCAAAACCACCCTGAGATACCATCTAACCCCGGTGAGAATGGCCCATATCACAAAATCTCAAAATTACAGATGCTGGTGTTGATGTGGAGAGAGAGAACACTTTTACACTGCTGGTGGGACTGAAAACTAATACAACCTTTTTGGAAGGAAGTATGGAGAACCCTCAGAAAACTCCAACTAGACCTCCCATTTGATCCTGCAATCCCATTAATGGGCATCTACCCAGAAGGAAAAAATCCTTCTACCATAAAGACACTTGAACTAGACTGTTTATTGCAGCTCAAGTTATAATCACCAAAATTAGGAAACACCCTAAATGCCCACCAGCCCAGGAATGGATTTACAAGCTGTGGTATATGTATACCATAGAGTACTATTCAGCCATTAAAAAAGATGGAGTCTTTACTTGTTTTGTATTAACATGGATGGAAGTGGAACACATTCTTCTTAGTAAAACATCACAAGAATGGCGAAACATGAATTCTATGTACTTAATTTTGATATGAGGACATTAATGACCTAGTACATGGTGGGGGGGGGAGCAGAGAGAGAGAGGGAGGGTGGGAGTGGGGGAAAGGAAGGAGGGAGGGGGATGGGAGAAGGAATAGAAGAGAGAGGGAAAGAGGGAGGGCGGTGGGGGTCTCAGTGTGTGACATACCTTTTGGGGGCAAGACACAATTATAAGAGGGACTTTACCTAATAAACATAATCAGTGTAACCTGGTTTCTTGTACCCTCAATGAATCCCCAACAATAAAAATAAACCTTAAAAAAATGAAAAAAAATCAAGAAATAGCACTTGATATGTAATTTAGAAATATGTAGATAAATACTAGAAGAAATGGCTAAAAGAGTTGAAAATGATTGCTTCTAGAGAGGGAAGATTGGAAATGGAATGTGCCAGGGCAGACAACTGTTGTTAAAAATAACTGTAGTGTTATTTAACTTTCCAAGCTATGTACTTGAATCACTTTAATTAAAAAAAAAAAAAGCTCTGGGTGGTGGTGGTAGAGTATTGTAATGCTGCCTACTTGCAGCATTACAAAACCAGGTGATATTTCTTGCCAGCTTTGTTTGCTCCTGTCCTCAGCCCAGTAACAATGTCACATGTTATGGAAAGTTTGAAATTCAGAAAGAAGGGAGTCAGTCATAGGAAGAATTTAAGAGGAGAGCCCAGGAAGCTGATAAATGAAAGGCTTAGTTTGACTTGCTTGTTAGAAGGCCAATATGGACTGATGGACTGTGACTTAGATGCCACACCTGTGAGCCACAGGGGGAAAGGCCGGACTGGCCACCACCTTCCATGCAGCACTCACAGGGCACCACTCTGTCTTTTAAATTCACAGCCTTAAAATGCTCAAGGACTTTCTTTTTAGAATACCAGCTCCTTTAAATTCAGGTATCAAGGTTTCCTGATACCTGACAGAGTGCTTGGCACACAGGCCATACGAGAGTAAATTCAGAAAAAGTAGCACCACATTAGTGCAGTGTAAAATCTTGTAAAATTTACAAATTCCTTACAAAATTTACTTAACATTTTATAGTATTATAAATTTTTAAATAATACTACATATTATAAATGCATATATTTATAGTATTTATAAATGTTTTTATAAATTAACATTTTCATTAGAAAAGTGGGTATATTAATTAATTACTTCAGCTTTTTTCCTCATTTGTCTTTTTTAAAAAACATGCTCAAGTTTATATTTGTTCCCTTGCATATTATTTATTACATCAAAAATTATTCACAATACTTTCATGTAGTTAATCTCTTTAAACATCGTTCTCTTGCTTATCTATAAATATTTGTTTCGGGCCTACCCTGTGCCAGGGCCCATGTGAGAAGCTGACAGCAGCAAGCAAAACAGAGATGAATTCTTGCTTTACTTGCTGACAGAAAAGAAAGTTTTAAATAAGAAGTTTCATGACTAAATACAATCATAGATTATGCTTAGAGAGTTATATGTGAGAATTAAAAGGGAAGTTTTCTTATGAGTCCAAGAGTTCAGAATTCTGGTTCCAATCTTTCTTGCTTAGAAAATTCAATTTCAAAACAGCAAGTATACAGACTGGCATTCTTTAATAAAAGCATGGCAGTGTTCCAGGAGGTAACAGGCACCCATTATCTTCATAGCTTTTTAAACTTTTCTATATTAATTCTTTTATTTATAGCCAGTCAGTATGTAAAATACAGCTGCCTACATATTCCTCCTACTTGTAAACAACACAACAAAGTCTCAGCTTAATTAAAATTCCATAAATTGGGTGAAACCTCCCAGCTTCTTTCCCTTTTCTTCTCTCTTCAATAGGATTAGAATATTTCTCCATCCAGCTTTGCCTTCAGATGTGTATCACAGGCATTCTCAGAACTCACTAATGAGAAGTATCAGCAAGTCAGGGAGAAAGAAGGAGGCTTATTTTCCAATTACAATTGTGCTGATTCATTAACCTCAACTGGACATTCACTGTAGGTTCGGGTTGTCAGAGACCTGTATTTGAACAATAGTGGCTTGTGGATGTCTGCCATCTTTCACAGTCTTGGAAAGAGATGCCACTTACGAAACAGCAGAAAGGGGAGCTGAAAAAGAGTAAAACATTCACAGCCAAAGTCAAAATTGTATCAGCTTACTGAAGAACCCTACTTCCTTTCACTTACTATCAGTAAATCTCAAAATATATCAAAATAATGGCTGATTCTACAAACTTTAAGATTTAAGAAATCCAAAGTACAGAGGTATTTTGGGGTTACAAATTCAAAGGAATAACTTGTCTAAAGTCACAGAAAGATGAATGATGATCTTAGTTAACTATAATTTGTCAACATTTATGAGCATGCTCAATCTTTTTATAAGGCTACACCTCTTTAATAATGTACCACTAAAAATATAATACATTTTAAATAGAAAAAGTCAATTACTTTAAATTAATTCAAGTGAGTATCTCAAATGAGTTCCTTCCTTAGCCCAAATTTGTTTTGGAGAAATTTGAATAATCTATGCTACTATTTGTCAAACATCAGTGACTTATATATCCCCTTCAGAAATAACTTCTAAATAGGGAGTAATTGGCAGGAGAATAATTTATGTAGGTCAATTAAAGACATAACCATCCTAAATATGTGTTTATCTTATAATAGAGTTTGAAACTACATGAAGCAGAATATAAAGAAAATTAGATAAAAGTACAATCATAGCCAGAGATTTTAATATAATATTCTTAGCAATTGATAAAAAAAAGTAATAGAAAAATCAAATAGGGTAAGACTACCAACATTTATAGGACAATATATATGTGTGTATTCATTTCAAGTACACACGAAACATTGAACAAGACAGATCATATTCTCTGCTGTAAAAAAATCTCAGTAGGTCCAAAAGTTAAATATTATACCAGGTATGACCACAATGAAATGGAATTTGAAATCAATAACAAAAATGTCTAGAATATTCCAAAATATTTAGAAATAGCCAAAACATCTCTAATTAAATGATACATAAAGAAAAAGTCACAAGGAAAATAGAAACTTTTGGAACTAAAAGATAATAAGAACAAAATAAAATTTGTAAGACACAGTTAAAGGAGTGATTAGAAAAAAATTATATCTTTAAATATATATTAGAAAAGGAGACAGGTAAAAGCAATGATCTAAGATTTTATGTAAGATGTTAGTAAAAGAACAGCAAATTAAACTCAAAGTACATAGAAGAAAGAAATAGTAAAGAGTGGAAATGAATAAAACAGACAAGCAATAGAGAAAATTAACAAACTCAACGGTAGTTTGAAAAGATGAATAAGATGAACAAATCCTACCACACTCCAACTCTGTGTGATCACACACATGCACACTCAGTCTCCATGTGATCACACACACTTGCCCTCCATGTGATCACACACATGCACACTGACACTGTGTGATCACATACATGCACACTCATACTCTGTGTGATTGACATTCTCCATGTGATCACACACATGCACACTCGCCCTCTGTGTGATCACACATGTGATCATACACACACACACACTCAACACTCAGAGTGATCACACACTTGCCCCAAGGCTGTGACGTGGCCTGGTGCTCTGAAGCCAGGTACTTACTTACTCCTACCTTTTATTACAATAATTGACAAGGAATTTGAAAAGGGACCCTGGGGAAAGAATACCAGTTGTCCCAACTGAACCTTTAACAAAGTCATGCCAAGTTAGCCTCAGGAAACAAAGGAGTTCTGCAAAACAGGCTGAGCTAGGGGTATTTTCTCAGCATCGGAATATCATGCACAATCATCTTAGCAGCAAAACTCAAAGCCACATGCAGAACCAAGCATGTGTGGTCTGGAATATTAACAAGGAATTTTAATGTGAAAGCCCTTTGCCTGCAGGGCTGTGGGCCCTTCCACAGAAAAATAACTAAAAACAAAAGAAGATTAAATAAAATGACAGGCTAATCATAATCTCTGGTCTAAAAGCAGAGAGCTGCCATGACTGTAAATAACGTAAATAAGCAAGGTTTATGGAGTGCCAAGGAACAGATAAAAGGTATTACAAATCCATATTTGTAAGTGCAAGAACAAGTGAAGAACAAGTCTTCACTGATGCTATTGCTTATTGGAGCAAAATGACTCTAGGAAAACCACTAACTAATGCAATGCCACCTGCAAACCCTGGGATTCAACAGAGCCCCACAGCAGCTTACGCTGTGCTGGGCCTGTCTTTATGTGGTAGAGAATTTCTTCCAGTATTTATGGTTCTGGCAAGCTTCATAGTCAATGTTGCAAGATAGCCGTGGGCCAAGTCACAGGTAAAGGTGAAGGTCAGGGGTCAGTCAAGAATCTACAGAGAAGCTGGCATGTATGAACATGGCAGAGGAAGCAACAGGACAGGCAAGAAGAGGCGGAGGCGATAGCATGGGAGCAGATTTCTTACAAAGTGCAGTGCAGACCTGATACCAAAATCAGGAAAAGACCCAACTAAAAAGGAGAATTTCAGACCAATTCCACTAATGAATATAGATGCAAAAATTCTCAACAAAATTCTAGCCAATAGATTACAGCTTATCATCAAAAAAGTCATACATCATGATCAAGTAGGGTTCATCCCAGGGATGCAAGGCTGGTTTAATGTATGCAAGTTGACAAACATTATTCACTGTATCAACAGACGCAAAACCAAAGACTATATAATCCTCTCAATAGACACAGAAAGCGCATTCAATAAAATCCAGCATCCTTTTCTAATTAGAACACTGAGGAGTATAGGCATAGGTGGCACATTTCTTAAACCGATCAAAGATATCTATGACAAACCCACAGCTAATATTTTACTGAATGGAGTAAAACTAAAAGCTTTTCCTCTTAGAACTGGAACCAAACAAGGTTGTCCTCTGTCACCATTACTATCCAACATAGTGCTGGAAGTTCTAGCCAATACAATTAGACAAGACAAGAAAATAAAGGGCATTCCAATCAGAGCAGAGGAGGTCAAACTCTCCCTCTTTGCTGATGATATGATCTTATACTCAGACTCAACCAAAAGACTCTTGGAAGTCATTAAAAAATACAGAAATGTTTCAGGATATAAATCAATGTCCATAAATCAGTTGCTTTTGTATATGCCAACAACAGCCAAGATAAGAGGTTAATTAAAGACACAATTCCTTCACCACAGCCCCAAAGAAAATGAAATACTTAGGAATATACCTAACAAAAGAGGTGAAGGACCTCTATAAAGATAATTATGAAACCTTAAGAAAGGAAATAGCAGAAGAACAATGGAAGAACATACCATGCTCATGGCTGGGAAGAGTCAACATTGTTAAAATGTTTGTACTTCCCAGAGCAATTTACCGATCCAACGCCATCTCTATTAAAATAATAACATCCTATTTTTAAGAATTGGAAAAAAATGATACTGTGTTTTGTATGGAACCAGAACAAACCCCTTATAACTAAGGCAATTCTTAGTAATAAAAACAAAGCCGGGGGGGTTATCACCATACCAGATTTTAGGCTGTACTACAAGGCCATAGTAGTCAAGACAGCATGGTACTGGCACAAAAATAGAGGAATAGACATTTGGAATTAAACAGAAAACCAGGAAATGAAACCAGCAACTTACTGCCACCTAATCTTCGATAAACCTAACAAGAATGTCCACTGGGGGAAAGACTCCCTATTCGATAAGTGGTGCTGGGAGAATGGGATATCCATATGTAAAAGACTGAAACTGGACCCACACCTTTCTCCACTCACAAAAATTAATTCAAGATGGATAAAGAACTTAAATTTAAGGCATGAAACAATAAAAATCCTCAAAGAAAGAATAGGAAAAACGCTGGAAGATATCAGCCTGGGGAAAGACTTTATGAAGAAGAGTCATAAAGCAACAAAGCAACAATAAACAAGTGGGATTTAATTAAATTGAAAAGCTTCTGTACAGCCAAGGAGACAACACCAAAGCAAATAGACAAACTCCCCAATGGAAAAGGATATTTGCCTATTTTGAATCAGACAAAGGCTTAATAACTAGGATCTATACAGAACTTCAATTAATCCACAAGAAAAAACCAACAATCCTATACATCAATGGGGAAGAGAGATGAACAGAATCTTTTCTAAAGAAGACAGACAAATGGCTAACAAACACATGAAAAAATGCTCATCATCCCTAATTATTAGAGAAATGCAAATTAAAACCATCCTGAGATATCATCTAACTCTAGCTAGAATGGCCTATATCATAAAATCTCAAAACTGCAGATGCTGGCTCAGATGTGGAGAAAAATGAACACTTTTACACTGCTGGTGGGACTGCAAACTAATACAACTTTTTGGAAGGAAGTATGGAGAAACCCCAAAGAACTCAACCTAGACCTCCTGTTTGATTCTGCAATCCCATTACTGGGCATCTATCCAAAAGGAAAAAAAAAACCTTTTATTATAAAGATACTTGTATTAGGCTGTTTGTTGCAGCCCAATTTACAATCACTAAAATGTGGAAACAGCCTAAATGCCCTTCAACTCAGGAATGGATTGGCAAGCTGTGGTATATGTAGACCATGGAATATTATTCAGCCAATAAAAAATGGAGATTTTGCAGCATTTGTACTAACCTGGATGGAGGTGGAACACATTATCCTTAGTGAAGCATCACAGGAATGGAGAAGAATGAATCCTATGTACTCAACTTTGATATGAAGACAATTAATGACATGGTGGGGCACGGGGGAAGGGGAGAGCAGACAGAGAAGAAGGGAGGGAGTGAGGGTAAGGAAAAGAAAAACAAAAGAAAATAGTGACTAATTCTCACATAAATTGGATTCAATTTTGACTAAAGCACATTACTTAAACATTAATTTTTACTTCAACTTGTTAATATGTTGTTTAGGATACAGGATACTGCATCCTCATTTATAAGTGAACTATGTTTGTAATTTCCCCTATATAATAATATATTTTTTCCAATTTTAATATCAGGTGTATCCAGATTAAATAGAATGATTTTGAAGTATTTCTTCTTTTTCTATTGTCTATAAGATTTGGCATGATCTATTTTTTGAAATTATCTTTTATTTTTATTTATAAATATTAGTTGTCTATTTTTTGAGACTTTGGAAAAAAATAATAAGAAAAAGTTAATTGATGACTCCATACTGAACCTCAGAGTCAAAGCATTCTATAATAGACATACTCTTTTTTGACAATGTGAAAGTTACTTTCTTTGCATTACTATTATTATTATTGCTTAATACTTCCTTGCAGCAATTGTCTAATTTCTTTTCTGAATGTATTTATCTTTGTTTGTTCTTTACAAGGTTTCTGTTTCTAGGCCGTCTCTTGAACATTGTTATTGTTGTTAAATTTTAACCCTTTTTAATTTTATGAAGGCAAAAAGTGGAAACCTAATAAACACATATATATATGTAAAAATAAAAAATAAAAAAAAAATGAGAGTCTTCAGACAAATAAAAGTAGCTCTTCCACTTGATCCTGCATTCCATTACTAAGTTTCTACCAAGAAGAAAAACATCATTCTATCATAAGGAAATACGTACTCAAATGTTTACAGCAGCCCGATTTATAATTGCAAAGATGTGGAACCAACCTCCAGAGCTCTTCAACACGAATGGATTAATAAAATGTGGTGTGTGTATACCATGGAATACTATTCAGCCATAGAAAAGACGGAGATTTTGTTTGCTTTGTTACAACTTGGATGCATTTGGAGAACACTCTCTAAAGCAGAACTGTATTAAAGGGTTGTGGCATTAGGAAGGTTGAGAACCACTACTCTAAAATATTACAAGAATGGAAAAACAAGCATTGCATATACTCAGGGCTAATTTGAAGCCTGTAGACTAGCAACATGATCATGTGAGAAGAAACTGAATCAATTCCAAAAAGAGGAGGAAGAGAAAGGGGGTCAGTGGGTCTCCACTCAGCAGGAACAAGGTGCAGGTGTATGTCACATGTCCTGTGTAAGGGACATAGCTACCACTCAGGCTTTACCTTACAAATGCAAATAATGTAACCTAATTGTATGTATCTTCCTATCAATTGAAAATAAAAAAGTACCCTTAGACTTTATCTCCACTTGTCCTTTCAACCTTATCATAGATTACTTTTCAGATATTCAAGTCATTTTCCTTCACATTAGTAGGGCATTAATTTAGGTAATAGGTATTTTGCTTTGAGGAAAAGGGGTAGGAAGAGATTAAAATTTGTCATTTTGAATTGTAAGCTTCCATGGAAGGGCAGATCACAAGAAGGAAATGGGATGTAGGGATTAGAGTGGGATTTGAAAAACATGTAAGAAGAGAGAGTCCCAGAAAAGGGAATGTGGCCCTGATGGTAGAAAAGGAGGGAGATCAGATTGAAATCAATTTCTGCCTATTTTGTGATTTTTTTCCCTGGAATTCAAGTTCCTGAACTCGGGTGTTAATTCACAAGCTAAGACTTGAACTCAACTAATAATGTACCTTTAAAGGTTCTTTATTTTAAAATAAGGTAAGGTAAGATACAAAGGAATTAAAATAATTCTGTAAGACAGAATGATTAGGCATTATACTACAGACAGAATGATATCAAAACGATTAAACTATATGAATGTATGGAGCAATTTTGAAGGAATGACATCAAGTATTTCCCCATTATATGCTTAGTTAATTACTGCTCTTTTACTCAGCCAACTGAATTTCTTTTCTTTTCTTTTTCTTTTTTTTTTTTTTTTTTTGCAGTTTCTAGCTGGGGCTGGGTTTGAACCCGCCACCTCCAGCATATGGGGCTGGCGCCCTACCCCTTTGAGCCCCAGCCAACTGAACTTCTGTGGCAGTCTCTATGAGAAGCATCTTCTGCAGCTGAACTTGAAACCCAATCCCCAAAACAAAGAGTATTCCAGCTGCTCCCGAAAGTGAGGACATTCCTTTGCTCTCCTTTGTCAAAGCTTCATTAAAAACCAGAAAACAAAATGGAAAGCAGAATTTGCTTGAAGGAGCTCAGAAGAAGGATATGTTGTTTAAGAAAATTTGAATACTTTACTGAGAAGAATGTTCTCTAAGTCAACGCTGGCTAATACAAAAGATGTAAAGTCACCATCTTTTTTAATGAATGAATAGTATTCCATGGTATATGTATACCACAGCTTGTTAACCCAGTCCTGGGATGGAGGATATTTAGGTTGTTTTCACATTCACACTTCTTGGGGGCAGGACACAATTATAAGAGGGACTTTACCTGACAAATGCAAACATTGTAACTGAATTCCTTGTACCCCTTGAATGAACACCAAACAAGAAAAAAAGAAAATTTTAATAAATTCTTTAATTTTAATTTTCCTTTTTGTGGGTTATAAATAGAACTAGTTGACTTTATTCAGAATTCAGGAAGACTCTTTACAATTACACAGACATATACAAGATATATTGATTCATATTTTCCAGAATAAAAATTATCTGAGAGAGCTTAATTCTTGCTAACTAAACAATTAAGTTGCTTTCAGTAAGATGATGAGGACAATGGTGTTGATGATAATGATGATGAAGATTATGATGATTCCTTTGGTCATCTGATTTCTTAAAGCACTTTTTTCCACAAATCTTTGGAAGTGAAATTTTATTCATTCACTTATTTATTTTTTCTTATTTAGGCAACTATTTGCCTGTGGCTCACTTTAATAACTTCTTTTGGACGTTGGTTCCTTGAGACATTTTATACTGCAAAAATCATCTGAAGATTCAGGACTACTGTCTAATTGTTCCCTCACTGGGGTGGCTAGAGGTGTGTACTATTTCGTCTGTTTTGATACTTATAGATTGATTTGTTCAGCCAGAAAAATGCTTCAGTGAGTTATAGGACCAGTACTCCCCTCCAATTGGGTTACTCATAATCATAATCTATTTGCTAGAAATGATTGAGAGATACCTATAATGTCATAGGTGAAGACGGTCTTTTTGAAATAAACTATCTTAAGATTTTCTAGAGGCTAGAATTTCAGACAAAGTTCGCCTATCATTATTTCCTATTAATAAAACTTTGCCCCACTTTCTACACATGTACATTTATGAAAAAAATCACATTATTCTCTACCCATTTGACCTCCATTATATGAGACCATCTTTTAATTCCACTCCTTTTATCCTTGTAAAAGTTCAGTTGCTTTGGTTTATAACACTTTTCTTCACATGACCTATTTTTTTTTCTTTTTCTTCTTCTTTCTTCTCCTTTTTTTTCTTTTTGGTAGAATAATACCCTAAATGATATTCAGCTCTGTAACTGGGATAACAAACATTCAGAAAAAAAGAAGAAGAATTACAGTGTTTTAGACACTGATCATATGGGGTTTGTGCAAAACTCACCATTGTAAAATAGTTAGAGAGCAAAATTACCAAAAACATATATAATATATGTTCATGAACATTGAGCATATGGCCAACTAGGAATGTATGACCTGGGTAAAGTAATTGCACTGTCAACTTTTTAGATTTTTTTTTTTTTTTTTTTTTTTGCCATTTCAATTCAGACAAACAAATTTTATTGTTTGTTTACTCTGTGTAGGTATGTAAGGCATTGCATTAGTCCAACTCCTCTGAAGAGAGCTAGGGGATGCTTTCTCCCTTGAAAAGATATTAATGGGGCAGGTGAGAACTAGGCAAGAGCAATCACTCAGCAGTTCTTTCTCACACAATCATAGAAGCAGAGAATGCTACGCTTGTGGAGAAATGGAGACATAACTTAGTTCACTTCTTTCTTCCTTTATTCATTCACTTAAACATTCAACAACATTTATTGGACACTGCCTATATGTCAGGATTGTGTGAGGCAAAAGGAGGCACCATAGCAAATAGTCGAAGGATACTGTCAGTTCTTGCCACATAGGTAATTGATTTTATCCTCAGTCACGTTAGCTCTTTCCTGATCTTACATGCACAAAGTAGGCAGTTCTGTGCCATGAGCTATTATTAGAACAGATCAGAGAGAGGAGAGTTGTTTTGGGGGGGCGTGCTGAGTGGAACCAATGTAAAAAGAAGAAGGAATTTTATAAACCTATACTCTTATCTAAAGATCTTACAGTCAGAATATGTGAACCCAGTCTCCCATCATGCTGAATCTTTCCCTATTATACCCAGGTCTATTCCTAGCATACCCACATCTACTACCTGTGTTCTAACTACTTTTTGCATCTCTAAATTTGTGAATTTTATTTAGTATTATACCTTTACAATTTTTCCTAGTCTGGCATATTGTGTTATTTAAAACTCTGGTAGCTTATTAAGCAATATAAATTCTCCAAAAGACCTAAGAAAATATCCCATCTTGCATTTCAAAATAACAAGTTAAATTAAATTAAATCTGGATTTTTTTATATTGTATAATATTGAAATTACTTCCTTGAGAATTAGATTGGCTGTTACAATGAAGAACATTGAATTACCAATAAAATATCAATTACCAATAAAATATTACTTACCAATAAATAGATTAAATATTTCTAAATGACTTTCCATGTTATCTTCCAAGAACATATTAGACAAGTGTTTCCTCTTTTGGCATTTCATTAGCGATGTTGTCAAAAAAAATCAATCTCTCAAAAATTAGATACTAGGACCCCCTCTAACACAATTACCATGATAAAATCAATCTCAGCTCTAGTTAATTTTTGTAAGTGATTATATTAGTTCAGTACTTCAAAAATTATTTTGCATAGTTTTACAGATTAAGGAAGTATATATTCTTGATAGACAAGGTAAACGTGAAACTGAAGTAAATTAACAATATAACTCATTTCTTCTGCTACTTTTTTCTTCCAAAGTAGAAATAACTTGTGGTAGAAAGAATACTTAAAGATAAAATAAGCTGCTAGACATTTAATATTTACATAGTGATCAGATCAAACTTCTATATCATGTGCATGTGTACTTTTAAATTTTCTTTGAACCAGATAGGTAAAAAAGTTTGCATTTCTGTATATTGAAAAGTAAATATTTTATTGAAAATCTATGTGAACATGTTTAGGTCTTAGTCCTAGCTCTACATTATGTGATCTTTAGAAAATTAGTCTTTCCACCAACAGTATAACACATAATAAATAATATTTCCCCCTAAACAATTGAAGTGTAAAATATTTTATATTTAATTGGTAATCAAAATTCTGTTTTTAGCCACTCCTGAATCTACTCTGACTTTTAGAAACAAAAATAATAAATCCGATTTTTTACTCCCAAGAACTGAATCCCTGATTGTTCAATTGGTAACACTTTCTCCTTCTTCCACAATTTAAATAATCAAGACACAAAGGCTATATAATAACTCTTTTCTCTCCCATTTCTTAAATTGAATATGGTAAATAAACATACACATATTAATTATATGATATTCATTCCAAAATGTCCATTTATAACACTTTTATCATTGTTTGGTACCTCTAAGAGTCATTGTTTCTTAATTCTTGCCTGGTTTCCCTTATAGACTCTGCACCACACACTTGATTTTTCCTTATGTCATACGTGGGAATTGGGAGATATATGCAGTCAATTAAGTAACTCATAGGTGGGTAAGTATGGGAGTGATAATTCTTTCAGAGATCACATAGTGAGGAGTTCTCTGGTATACTAGAGACTTTTAATGCGCACTTATTTCTGATGTCCTTCTATCTCCTAGGTTCACAGGAAAACAACCTTTTCCAGATTTTTGCTCTTAGGAAGAGACACATAGCTATTCCAGCAATGACACATATCACTTCTGTCTGAAACTCTTAAGCATCAGAGTGCTACTTCCATGTTTCCTTCTTCCCCTACAACGATAAACTTGGAAAACAAGTATTAAGATGGCAATGCTGTAACAAGGGGACATCAGATGGAGAAGTGTACATGCTAAGAGTTGTCTGACTTATGTCAGCAAACAAGAAACAACCAAGCAATTAAGTCACAGAGTTGATTTGTTCCAGACCCTAGTACTTACATATCTAGGCTAACACATCTGTGACCATCAGTGAGACATGTATGAGAACAAGGGGAAAAACCAGCCTTAACATCTAGTTGTACTATGCCTGCCTCGGATATGGGAAGAAGAGTATTAAAGAAGAAAACTCCAAAAACTCAAGGTGATTCCTTCCATGTGTCAGAATATAGTTCATAATTGTAACTCCCTAAAAGAGATGTCTGTAAGGGAACTGAACAAGTCAGTAAGGTGAAGGGTCACACAATCCCAGTGATGGCAGGAGAGTAAAGCTAGAGTGTTCTAATGTGCAAAACAGGAAAAGATATATTTTCTTTCACATCCAGTGTATTTTCTAAAATCATCAGCTTTGACATTTAAGGAGGAGGAGATACCCTTTTTATTTGCTTTTTCAAATAGAGAAGTTTAATATGGTTTTGGACACAAAACAAATCTGAATATGGAAATGAGATTAATTTTTATATATTTGTCTTCTAGTTTGCAATCTTCCTAAATTCACTTTGTAAGTACAACTAGAATTTTTCTAATTTCCTTGATGATTTTCTACTTGGAATAACATATTGTCTAAAAGATCATTTTGCTTCTTTCTTTCCAAACTGTTTGCCTTTGATTTTGTGTTCTTGCCTTACATGATTGGCCAGGATGTGCAGTTTGGTAATGAATTGAAGTAGGGAAAACAGATATCATTGTCTTATTCATAAACACACAGAAAAAGTGTTTACCATTTCACCATTAGAATGATGTTAGCTGTAGGATTTTTTTAAAAATATGCTTTCTTATGTTAAGGAAATTTCCCTTTAATTGCTAACTTCATGAGAGTTCTTTGTCATTAATGCATGTGGCCATGTAATTTTTCTTCTTTAGTCATTTGACATAGTGAATTATATTAATTTTTAAACTGAAATAACCTAATATTTCCAGGGTGAACTTCACTTGGTCATGATACATTTTTATATATTTTTTAAACTCAGTTTACTAATATCTTTTTGATAGTTTTTATATTTATGTTCATGAAGGATAATATCAAGAGCTTATAAAAATGCAAAGCCATTGGAACTCTTCATTTTGCCAGTAGGGATGCAAAATGATATACCTATTTTGGAAAACATGGACATTTCCTAAAAATTTATATGTTTGCACATGCAATCCATAAATCCCACTCCCAGAAATTTAATAAAGAGAAAAGCAAACTTATGTTGACACAAAAATCTGTTCTTCAATCTGAAGTTGTAGAACAGCTCTATTTATAGTCATCCCAAACTGGAAAGAACCCAAATGTCTTTCAAACAATGAATAGATAGACAGT
Source organism: Loris lydekkerianus (assembly GCA_963574355.1). NCBI lineage: Eukaryota > Metazoa > Chordata > Mammalia > Primates > Lorisidae > Loris > Loris lydekkerianus. The sequence goes on along the minus strand of CAUYPK010039493.1, from coordinate 17,222 downwards.
GATAGGTTCATACAATAGAATCCTGCTGAGCAGTACAGAGGAGAAACCATTGATACGCATGAGAATGTCCATCAATCTCAAACACATGGCACTGTGTGAAAGAAGCCAGACACTAAAGACTATGTACTGTATGATTCCACCTAATGTCATACTAGAAAAGGTAAAATAATAAAGGGAACAGAGGTGGGTGAAAGGGTTGAATACAAAAAGGAAAAAAGAACTCCTTGGGATGATGAAAATGTTTTAAATCTTGATTGAGTTAATGTTACACAACTGTATGGATTTATCAAAACTCATAATTTGTACAAAAATGTTTTTATTGTATTTAAATACCTTAATAAATTTCACTTATGAAAAACAACCACTATTTTTCCAAGTGATGTTGAGTATTAGACTACATAATTTAAAAATGTTTTTCATCATTAAACTACTGATTTCTAATGAAATATAGAAGTATTTCTCATTAAAATATTTTTTTCTATATATCCTTCTTACTTTGCAATACGTTCATTTATAAGTATTATTTGAACCACTCTCATGGCCATATTTTAATAAAATACTCTCAAATATGTATAAAGGGACAGAATTCTCTCTACCATCTGAACTATGGAAGACTTATTCTTTTGTTGGTTTTTCATAACTTGTAGGAAGTACCTGATCTTGGAGATAGAAATAAGCCATCCTTTGAAAAATACTCTTCTATATAACAAATCTGCCTCTAGAAGATTCATGTGACAGGCTCACATTTTTAAATTTCCAAAGAAAGTTAAAACTAGTATCTTCTTGTTGTTTGCAAAAAGTCCAGGATTTGAGCTACACACTATTTACGAAAATTTCTTGGAACTGTTAAGATCTAGTCATTAGCTCCCCTAAGACTGATCTGATGATTCCTAATCTGGGGATATTTTGTGAGCTATTCTATTCTCTGTTACCACTAAAGTCTTACAAACTGGATTCTTTGAAATAGGAATTATAGTAATATTGCTGATGTCATATACGTAACATATATTAACAATTAAATGAGATAATTAGAAGTGATGTAAAATATTAGAATAACACCTGGAACTTAGCACTCATTAAATGATGTCTCCTAATTGTATTATTATTCTTTAGAAAAGCAAACAAACAAACAAACAAACAAAAAAAAAATACAAATTCCTGGTAGGGATTAATGAAGCAAACTAGATGTTTTATAGGAATGGATGTCTAGTTCTCTACTTGGAACTCTCTTAATGCCTCACACTATTGTTACAAAAGGAGAACACAAGGTAATAGCAATCTTATTACAGCATCTTCATATAGTAAGAACTCAACATATTCCAGCTGTTAGATAATAATAGTATCAGACACCAATGGCAAGATGGCCCAACTACTACTCTAGAAGGGTAGGAACAGTAGCTATGCTGCTGTTTTAATGATTATATTAACAATAACCAGGGCTGTTAGTGACTGCTAGCCCGAGGTTTAAGATTAAAAGATGATCTGATAAAGTCATACTTTGGATCAATAAGAAGCACACCAGCATTACATAATTTTGTTTTTGCTTTTGATCGCTATAGACTCAAATTTGCTTTTATGGGGTTCTCTGAGTGTTTGGCTATAGATAGCTGCTATATTTTTCATGTTCATGTAGTGGGAAGAGGAAAGAAGGTAAGAATAGCTCATGGGTAATGCCAGAAGGTAAGCAGGCCAACTGTACAATAAGATGGTCTAATAAATTTCCAGGTATTTTTAAAGTTGTGCAGTTTTCCTCTGATCTTTTTTAACAAGTACATTCTACTTGGAGGAGACAAAAGGACTCTAACTGTCCTTAAGTTTTACCTTTTATCAATAACATAATCAATACTGATATGCTACATTGTAGCTTCCTTGAAGTTGAATGACTGAGATCCATTAGAAGATTCAAGTTAAGGAATAAGGAAGCTATGGTTCAAGCCTAGCAGTTTTCCACATTAGCAATGTCCTCCTACCACTTCACCAGATTCATTTTTCAGGTGTTAATAGCTTGGACACACACAGTGTGAATCGTTGCCTCATTGTTATGGATGCATTAGTTTGTCTCTGGAGATAAACCCTGCATTTATCTTCATGTATGTTTTATTATGAAAAATTATCAGTGAAAGACTCCAGTAGAAGTTCAGTTATTTAATTAAAATAAATGTATTCTGTTAATGAATAGAATTAAGCCTACAATACACATTCTTAGATTTTGTTTGTATTTAAGGTTTCTTTTTTTAATTTCCCCCAAGAATTAATTAACCTACATATAATTTTTCTGATCTCAGATACACTTTAGAGCAGTTGTTTCAAGCTGTGTTCTAATATGCCCTGGGAATTAAGAAACAGTTCCCCAGGGGCTGCTGTCGGATGGAGGGTGGAGATGTGGCTAGTGAGTAGGGACCCTCCCTTCCACACAGCTTGAACAACAGTACTCAAGATTCTATCTAATTTATATGCTGGGAATCACCATTAGAATAATATTTCTCAACTAAAATAGATTTGGGAAGTTGATTCTCCAGCATCTCCACCTTATACTCTCCCTCATTAACTTCTTTTCACAGTAAAAAACTATTTTATAAACCATGATAATGAGTTTCTTGGTAACAAAGAGTTTCATATTTTATTTATTCTAAATAAATATGATTCTAGTGAAATCTATGTTATTAATTGTATATGCGTTATAATTACATTTTAACAGACAAGAGGAATAGGGAAGTTGATATGTAAGTTTAAAATGTATTGATAAATTTTCTGAAAACTTGTCATTGGTGTAAAATTGTTAATATGTGGGCAGCACCTGTGGCTCAAAGGAGTAGGGCCGCCAGCCCCATAAGCCAGAGGCTGCGGGTTCAAACCCAGCCCCAGGCAGAAACTGCAAAAAAAAAAAATAAATAAATAAATTAAAAATAAATAAATAAATAATTGCTAATATGTGAAAGTCTTTTTTTATTTTAATATTTTTGAGATTTTTATCTTCATCAAGAAGAGAAATTTTACTGAGATGAATCTGAAACATTTTGTTTAAAAAATTCTCATTATCATAAGCAATGTAGTGTTTTAAAGAAAACACCTAAAAGAAAGGAGAGAATTATACCCACAAAGATATCTAGAAAATTATGAAAATGCATTAACTCATATATATGTATATACAGATGAGTACAGTATTGGTTCACCCTTTTGAATGCTAATATAGTCACAAACTAACAAAAATAAACTTACCAGCAAACAATGAAAAATTACTTTTCTCCACATTTAGCAATGCTCTATTTATAATGATTGAAGTTATGCATACAAGTAAAGCTGGGAAACTATTTAAAAATAGTAGATAAGTACTTAAAAACCTTCTTTAATATTTTGTTCATCATAAAATGTCTACAAAAGCAAACTTTTGAGTAAAATATATTTCTAATTCTTGCTGAATTCTTAGTTTACCAACCAAATAATAACAGATCAGACTTTTGTACTGCCAAATATGTGCAGTTGATCCTCTATATTTATTTTATTCATTCATTCATTTATTTATTTTGAGACAGAGTTTCACTTTATCACCCTCGGTACAGTGGTGTGGCATCACAGCTCACAGCAACCTCCAACTCCTGGGCTTAGGCGGTTCTCTTGCCTCACCCTCCCAAGAAGCTGTGACTACAGGCGCCTGCCACAACATCCAGCTATTTTTTGCTGCAGTTTGGCTGGGGCCAGGTTTGAACCCACCATCTTCGGTATATGGGGCCAGTGCCCTACCCACTCAGCCACAGGTACTGCCCTCTATATCCATTTTAATTTGGAACATTATTAGAAAAGAAAAATTCCAAACTGACATTGAGGCTGCAGCATCTCTTTCTTCTTTCTATGAGTGATTGTCAGGGTGATTAACAATCAGAATGGAATGAGAACCAAAGAAAATGAGAGATGTGGACATCCATAGCTTGCTAGCCAGAAAGCACTCCTGCCCTCTCCTGTTGGGTTTTCAAATTTTAATTGTTTATTACTTAATTATATTATATCCTGTTATATAATATAATTGGTCTTACAAAAGACCATGCAGATAGTCATTGAATTATGGCTAAAGCATGGCATTCCTGCTTTCTAGTCTTTTTCTACAGAGCACAGAGATTTCCATGTGTCAAAAAGATCATTTAATCAAATAATTTGATACATTTCACTATTGCATTTTGTTGCAGACATTTTTCTTAATAACTAATTTACTGTTATGTTCATCTTGCATATTTATTCTGATGTCAATGCAACATTACAAGCTTCTTATATATTCTGTTTTTAATTTCATTAATATTGACTTTGTTTATATTGTAAAAAGCCTTGGAAATCATAAAATCAACATACAAAATGCTTCTGGAAATAACTAGGGAAGGCAACAAGAACACAGAATAAGAAGAAACAATAAATTAAGAACAATAAAAAAGGAAAATAAATATTAAAACAGAGCCATTGATTCAAATTTACATTTTTGGCCTTCAGTGCTCATAATCTTATTTGTAGTTAATAAAATAGAAATTTATGAATCTACATTTCAATTTCCTTAAAAAGAGCATTTAGTGATATAACAAATACTTGCAAACTCTGAATTTATCTTCCTATGCATATTATCATGAAAAATGATAAGACTCCAGTAGAGAGTCATTTAATTAAAATGACCCATATGTTGTGCAGTGTACATAGTGTGACTACAGGCACACACGCTGTGTGGTAGGAACTTTATGCAACGTTCACAGGCTGAGTTAGCTACCTTTCCTAATCACTACCAAGTTTCCTAATTCTTCTGTAAAGATTATGATCTAAAAATATAAAGTAAAGGTGTTTCTAGTTATTATAAAATTTGATACTTCATTTCTATGTCTCTGAGCCCATCCTGTGACACACAAATCAAGGCTTTGGTAGGTCTCAGACAGTCCACTTAGGCTAATTTAGATCTGGTTATGCCATTTTATGTTATAATGGAGAAAGAAATAGTTCAAAAGAAAAAATCATTAATTATTCCCAAGATTAAGAAAAACACTTGAAAAAGGAAAATACTGGTTTTTATGATAATATGGTTCTATCACAGAAATCTATTGATAATAATGAAATATTATAATGAAGGTTCAAAGAGATCATTACTCATTTTCCATTTGAGCTGCACATGAGCTGCTTTGTTAAAAAGGCTAAACTGCATTTTGATTAACTCTGCTGCTTGTTACAGTAAGTTATTCTTTTCTTTCATGGTTGTACATTAGACATTGTGAATAATATTTATTTCCTGTGTTCACAGTCAAGTATCTTTTTATCTGGTTAAAATAGCTTCATATTGTATGCTTTATGAAATCTCTAAATCCTTGTTTTAAATCACAACTTTGTTTCTGAAAGACCATCTGCTTTCAAGTGACAATGAGTTTCATGAGTAATTCTAAGGAGAAACACAGCTATTACACATTTTTGCTGGAATAAAGGGTAACACTCACTACTATTTAACCACAGTGCACACTTTTTGCATGGTACCTAAAGGCCAAACATGCCATTTCTGTAATGAGAACTTCTATCACAGATTTCTTTGGTTTCAGACCGCAAGATTAAGTGGCAGAATCCCAGCACTTCAGAAATTAGTCATAGAAGATTATAATTTAAAAATCATTCATATTAGAATCATTTTTGGATAAAAATCAATGTCAAATTGGAAAATTACATGTTTATTTGCTTTTTTACTGTAAAATTTTACCATATATAATTAATTTTTGTTCCAAACGTAGATAATTTTTTGAAGTATATATATTTAATCTATTTTGCTCCTGATATTAGAAATTTTTAATCATTTATTACATGAAACTTCAGATTCTTCATTTTATATTTGTTTTAACATTGCATCAATTACAATTAAATTAGAATTTGAAGTACCTTTTTGGAATTTCAATTTATTTCTATTCTTTGTTGACTATTTTTTATATATGCATCAATAGAGAAGGTTTTTTAAATCCAATAAATGTGGAGCATTATTGAAACTGAACTTGTTAATGAAATGGCTTTGGTTTCTGTTTTGTAAGCTGAAGCAGAAAAATTTAAGGTAAAAGAACATAATAAATGACGAAATAAAACAAAATGTTTTGAAAGTAAACATGTGATTAATGCTATTGGAATTAAGAGATTCAAAATAAGAAAAAGAAAAAAAAATAAGGGTGAGAAAGGAAGAGAAATAGGGCCGGAGATAAAGACAGATATAACACTTTAGTAATATTGCAAAAGTCAGGAAAATGTGAAGGAGGCAGGAGTCACATTCAGCACTAGGATCATCAGTGGTACTAACAAGAAGGAAATAGTAGACAACGAAAGAATTATGAATGCAAGTAACAGAACAGACAGAATGAGATAGGAGACAAAAACAAGCCAGTGATGATGTGGCAGATATTTGGCAACCAATAATGCAAAAACTGTGCAGTAAAATGTCTCCATATAGCCCTCCAGGTCTAATTTTTTATTCTAGAAAGAAACTTTCTCTGCAGGTCTTGAATGTAGGCATGAAATTCATGAATAGCTTCTAACTTTGACTAACTGATAGTAGTCTCCATTAAAGGCCATGGCCAACAACAAGAGTTGCTAATAAAACCTTTTTCCTTGTCCAGAATAAGGAAACACTGAGAGCATTGATTCTAATGGACAAAATAATCTGATAACAAATCTCAAATAAAACACCAGACAACGTCCTTTTGCTGTCAGACCTGATTCACATCTGTTCTTATTGGAAGGCTCTAGTCCTTGTCAAAATCCACCATCAGTAACTCTTCAGATGTGAATTTCTCCAAATCAACATAACCTTTTAAAAAATAGACACCAGTTCTTTAAATCACAAGTTAATTAGTGTGATAACAGGTGACTATATATACTTCGTGATACATAAAATAGGGTATGGAGGTCAGAGGATGTTTCTAGTCTCAAGAAATTTGTAACCGTCTTTTGTATACGTTCCTATAACTCCAAATACATTTAACAAAGCATATAATTTGTATCTTATGGTTCCACAGTACTAAGAAAATGAAGCCCCTTGTCCAGCATGAAAAGAATAATACTTAAAATGCTCCTTAGGAAATGCCATTGCAAAAATTCAGTCAGCTTGTTTTCAATATATAAGGAAGATTCCATTTTGGTGCAGTTGCACAGAAATGAATGCACTGTATTATTTTTATCTGAGCTTGGAAATATTATCTATAAGGTCCCTCAATATTTCTGCCCCAGATTTGCCGATTGCTGAAAATAATGGAGTGGTAAAAATATCGCTGTGTGTAAAAACTTGACAACAAGGCCTTGGGTTAAATGCAAATTAGTATTTATAGATTTTGTCAAGAGATTAATAAGGCTACTTTTTAGGTTACTGGAAAAATAAAAGAAAATCTAACTGATCTACAGTATTTTCTTTACTTTTTCTTGTAAGTTTAAAATAGGCTGAATGAATATTTGACAATCATACTATGGTCTAGTTGCTTTTTGCACAAATAGTCATTGTTTTTCCTGTAAGTTAAGCAAGGTAAGTAACATTTTTACTTACATTATTTCTTTCTACTGATCATAATCTCCTATTTCCCACACTATCACACACAAAAAAGCCACACATATCAAGTAAGTAGATCAGTTTTCTTAGACAGACAAATATTACCTGGCATGTGTGTGTGTGTGCACACATGAACATGTACCTTGATTCTGGAAAGAAATAGAACAATTGCCAAAGTTAGATTAGAGATATACCTCTATTTTTTTAATGTCAGCAATTTAACTACAAATGATTATTTTGTGGTTGTTTTACTGTTATTGTTTTCATCTATGGTGACAGGCTATAGTACAGAAGGGGTTTAGAACTCTAGTAATGGGTGGCACACATACAAATTGGACAGATAAAAAAAGAGGTGTAAGTTAAGAAGACATCAATTTTAGTCAAGTTCAGAAATGTATTAACCATGTGTCTTTGAGCGGGTTGCTTTGCCTCAGTGAACAAGTTTTTCAGGTTTTTTTTTTTTATTGGAAGTTTAGAAGCCTGAACCTGCTTCAGTTCATAGCACCTACAAGTATACAGCAAATGAACCTATGAATATTATGAAACAGAGATTGAAAGCTAGAATTCAAAAACAAACAAACATCTCTCATAACCATGACTCCAGAATTACAAAAGTGATTCATGAAAGCAAAAATATCTGTACCCCATAACATTTTGTAATAAAAAAGACACACACTTGATAACTATTTAAACCTCATGTCACATTTAATTTTAATTTTTTATTTTTTATTTTTTATTTTTTTCTGTTTTTGGCCGGGGCTTGGTTTGAACCTGCCACCTCCAGCATATGGGGCCGGTGCCCTACTCCTTTGATCCACAGGCACTGCCCTAGATTTTTATATTTTTAAGTATAAAAAACTTTTAAAATAAATTTACATGTGTTATGGGGCATCAACAGAAGAACCACAGTGAAATGAAATAGATGCTTCCCCACTAGCATACCAATAGGGTAGGGGCACAGACTGTTTGTCTCACATGTTCCAGCCCCCTGCCCTCATTGGTTTGTGAGTAAGAAATTATTTTTCATAACACGTGCAATAAATGTAAAGTTTGAAAGTGAAAAAAATCTCTAAGTAAAATTTAACATGAACCTTACAGTCCAGATTCTCATCACAAAGGGTGTTTCTCATGGCAAGCTGCCCAGGTCAAATTTATCCATGAGTTAAACCTTATGCAGATGCCACTCTCAACTATTTAATAGTATATCATTGACAGCCAATCTAATACTGCAGTTCCTTGAGCCTAAAATTAACTTACATCTGATTTGTTAAATAAGTTTCATTTTTAAGGACTGAAAAATTCTCCTACTCTGTGAAATACCAGCTGAGTCCAAAAAGTTAAAAATAAAACAAGTTACTATATTAATGTTATATTAATATTTTTAAAAGGAAGAAATACTTTAAGATTATCAGAAAAATAATTGGTGTTAATGAAAACCCAACTATGTGATTCTAACCAAACTATGAAATTTGACATTTATATCTTCAAAAAAACACTTATCAAAGTCAACTTGTTCCAGATACACAGCTATCCCTGTATCAAAGAAGGTATTGTTAATCTTGTTCAATTTTTAAACTGCCTTCTGATTTAGCATTGTAAGAGTGTATTCGACCTGTTTTGCCTTAATTTGGATACCACTGTAGGTAGGCAAACATTTTAAAATTAGAAATGGTGTTGAGTTTTCTTTTTCTTTCTTTACTTTCTATTTAAGTCTGAACACAGAACTATCATAGAACTAACAGCAACTTCATTGTTATTTTTCAAGACATGTGAAAAGGTTCCAGTGGGACTGTGAAGTCATCGATATTACATTTGGCTGAAATACTGACACAGTTGTCAAACATAACAGAGAAAATTCCATTATAAGTTCTATTTGCAAACATTTTCTCTTGCATTTACAGTTGTAGAGAAGATCCAAATATTTTTCCTCACTTTTCATAAGGACCATCCTTAGGAGAAATTTTTTTGTGTTAAATGATAATATTTTCTCCAGAGTCTATTCTCTGTATTAACTGCTACATTCAGTTCTTCCACTGGAAGAAAAAGCCTGTATTAAAATTATAATACTCAAGTTACATTTGACTTCTGCTATTGCAAGAGATACAGGATACCATATCATTATTAACAAACATTACTGATAAATATTGAGTATTACAATTAAATTGTAATGTATTACAATGTAATATTTATCAGTAATGTAACAAACATTACTGATAAATATTGAGTATTACAATTTTAATACAGTTTTTTTTTCTTTTATTAATATGTGTATTCATTTTCTTAGCACCCTTTGTATATATCTTCAGAGAGTTTTTGGAAATAGGTGAGACTATTTTCAAGAACATTACATCATATCTTAAACTGTCTACATATACATTTTTGAAATCTCAGATAAAGAATGTATAGGCTGTTCACTGTATGCAGAAAAATGAGTGGTATATGTAAAAGATACTTGCTCTTAATATCATGAGGGATATAGACTAGTTGCTACTTTAAACAGAAGTGACAGAAATTCCATGCTTTATACTTAGCTAGACTCAAAAAAGCCCATCTTGGCTAGGCCTGGCTGGTGCACAGCATAGTTCCACCTACTCAGAAGGCTGAGTTAGGAGGATTCCTGGAGCCCAGAAGATTTGGTCATGAGGGTATGAAGGAGGGCAGTTGATACAACTCAAGAAACACAAGGTTCAAACTTAATAGTTTTACTCTTCCTCTGGTTTATATTTTTAATTTAAAATGACATAAGGATACATTATAATTTTAAGGTCTTAGTTTTTATTCTTGTCTAACCCTTTTTTCCTAGAACAAAGGTGAAGACCTTCCGAGACTTTTTAATCTAAACTTCTTATCTAAACTTAGTGGTTTAGAGGTTTACCTTTGGAAAACATTTTGCTTTAATTTATTTTTGGCAGCCAGATTATCAAGCAGCATCCAACTTACCTATCCCCTGATTAAACACAATGGGGAATGTATGTCATAACATATGAGGTATTTTTGGCAAAATAATCATCAGGAAGCAAAACTTCTAATTGTGTAATACTTTACAGGTAAATATCAATATAATGACAGATGAAAGAAAAGAAGATTCAGATTAAAGAAAACTAAAAAATTATGACAATCATATGTGATGCACTATCTTTAGTTGGATTGGGTAAAAAAAAAATAACTACAAGTATTCTGGGGATAATTGGGGAATTTGAATATGGATCAGATAGTATGTCAATGGTAAATTTCATAGATGTGGTGATAGTATTATAGTTACAAAAGAGTATGTGTTATTATTAGAATAACTTAGAATTATGTCATGCCTAGGATGGTCCCTAATCAAATAGGACTTACACAAAGAAGAGATTAGGGCCCAGATACACTCAAGGGGATTACCATAGTGAAGACTTTGGAAGATGATGGCCATGTACAAGCAAGGAGGAGAAGACTTCACAAATAAATGTAAACTGCCAATACCTTGATTTCAGAATTCCTGCCCTTCTTGTAATTGTGAGAAAATAAATGTTTGTTGTTTCAGCCACAGTCCGTGCTGTTTTATTACGGCAGACTGAGCAGATTGACACACTGCGTCAGACAGGATTCTGAAGACTCCCAGGGATCCTCGCCTTTGTACACGTGTAACTCCCTCTCTCTTGCGTGTGGGTAGACCTCCGACTAGATTACTCTCAGGATTCTATTATACTATGGCCAAAGGGAGATTAGCCAAATGCTCTTAATCTAATCATATGAAAATCTTTAAAAATGGAGTTTTCTGCACCTGGTAGCAGAAGAGGAAGGAGGACGTGAATCAGGGCATGTGAGGGAGTTTGGGCATGCCACTGGAGAGGGACCCAAGGACAGGAGGTGGCCTCTGTTTTCTGAGACTGGCTGCAGCTGATATTCAGCAAGAACATGTGGCCTCAATCCTACAACCCCAAGACACTGATTTTGGCCAACAACCTATATGAGCTTGGAAATTGATTCTTGCTTTCACTATCCAGATAGTCCAGCCTGAGGAACGCTTTGATCTTGTGAGACCTTATGCAAAAACCCTGTTTAATTTGGCCTATACTTCTGAACTATAGAACTGAGAGATATATAAATGAGTATTGTTTTAACATGTTAAATTGTGATAATTGTTATACAGAAATAGAAAAACGAATTTAAAAATCCCTTCCTAAGTGCACAGCTATGTTCAACAATCTGTTTTTAAGTTAGAGAGAAAGAGGGAGTATGTGTGTGTGTGTTTGTGTGTATGTGTAGCTGGTAAGCATGTGTTACCAAAAAAGCTAAGAAAATATTAGTTATTTTTTAAATATTATTTTGTTCAGATACACACACATAAAGTTCACATACATATATAACCATTAACCTACATACCATATACAATTAACACAAAAACATATACACATTCATAAACATATCCTTTATGATTAGAAAAACAAATAATTAAAATTCTCCTGTTAGATGTTGCTACATCTATCTTTCATCTTTAGTATACTGTCTTGTCATTCCCAATATCTACCACTGGACCAGTCATAGAGTAGTTACCCAACTAAAATCTGTAGCATATAAACTGGATAGCCACATACATCTGGATAGTGTGTGTACATGAGATTAAGTGGTACAATGGAGAGCACACTTACCCCAGTGCACCAAGAGAGAAGCCTGCGGTGAAATCTTGCCTCCACTGACTCGAGATTTTTGACCCCAGGGCTCATTTGCCTCATCTGAGAGGCCTTGTTTTATGGTATAGTGTTCAGCCGTCACTCTTTAACATCTCTAGCAAATAACTATCCTCATGCTTTATTTTCATCATCTAGAAAAGGGGATCATGAATCCTTTCATAGGAAGTGTCACCATTAGCTCTTATAGTACCTTCACACAAATTAAAAAATGTTGCCCCCTTTTCAAAATCACTTCCATTTGTGGTAAAATGCATATACTCATGCTATTAGCAATACGTACGGCATCCCAGGACCCTGCACAGCCTGAACAACTGTACCTGTAACCCTCCCCACGTCATTGTCAGGCTCAAATGAGTCAATCTGTCCAAGTAAGGTGCATAGCAGAGCAGCTGGCTCATACAAAGGAGTCATTTTTTGTCATAAGTTATCATCATCATCATCATAACCATCATCTCTTTATCATAAACATTTTCTTTAACATGTAAAGAATACCATTAAACTGGGATAGATAAAATGAGGAATAAACTAACATAGGCTAAAATTCTGGCACAAGGTATAAATGATTGTTGCTTTTATACCAAGTAAGCACATTGAACACAGTATCTCCTCAGCAAATAGTCACTGATTAATTGAATAATCTCTAGTATATTCAATATTCTAGTATATTTCAAGGGAAATTCCTCTCCTACTAATGTAGAGATGGGTCCTTTACTATGACAGAAACTGTTGAGTGCTTTTAGCATCTCTTTAATAGAACTCTAATGTCCAAAATAGTAGTACTCTCATAGTAGTATTTAGTATATAAATTATATATAATATTTATATATTAACTATATAAATAAATATTTTTCTGAAAATATTAGGAATTTTTAATTGTTGAATTTTTCTTTCATTGCTACTTAAATAGATGGAATTTTGATAGATATATACAATCAGATGCTGTGTGTGTCAACTAATGCTGCCATAATCAAATGTCATGCACTTGGATGTCATAAACAAAGAAATTTATTGTCGAACAGTCTGGGGGGCTGTAAGTCCAACATCAAGGTGTCAGAGCGACTTGTTCTTCTGAGGCCACTCCTTTTGGCTTGCAGATGGCCATTTTCTTGCTTGCTGAACCCTAAGCTGAGTATTTTATATTAATACTAACTTTCTTGTGGGCGAATCAGTCAGAAGTATTGGGAAGTATTTCTTTGTTTTCTTTTTTGCTGCCAGGAAAATTTGTGCTAACTGAAGGATTTTCTCCTCTTTCATCTGATCTTTCAAGGCTAACTAGTGAGTAATTTGGTCAGACGCTTCCTTCCCGAGACATCTTTCATCAGTAAAAATTAGAAAGTATAAGTAAGCACATTGATTGAATTGGTATTCTCCCACCTAAGCCCTATTTTCACCCATCTTAAGCAATTTCTGTCATTCTGAAAAATCAGGAAAGCTAATTTTATGAAGTTTTTTGTAAAAAAAAAAAAAAAAAAAAAAAATCAAGTATGCTTCATGAACTTGAACGGGGCCTATGTAGCAATTAGTATAATGATGATACTCTTTGTACTACCAAAAATTTTATTAGGCACAGAATAGGGATTTCTATCCTTCTTTAAAGGTAGGATGATGGAAGATGTGGGGAAAGGAAGAGAGGGTAGCAATGCCATTAAATATAAATTCATATAACCCAACATTCTTTAGTGCTTCATTTGCAAAATATGTCATTTTAGAAGCACTTCCCAGTGAAAGTCCAATGTATATTTTATACACTGACTATAAAAAATAAAATTTCCTCCAGGAAGAAATGTGCTAACCCATGAAAGGTAAGAAGCCTCCATCCCAACCTCAAATGCTAGATTAGTTGTAGATAAATGATGGATTGAATAGTTCCTGGGAAGACTCCTTGCTCAGCCTTCAGCTTTGTCCCTGCAGATCCCTGCAAGAGCGTTTGTTTATAGGACATAATCCTTTAAGCTAAGGAGATTTTACCAGAGTTGTTTCTAGAATTCCTCTATTTCATTTCATCCTCTTTATTTAACATCATTTCAAAGTTTCCATTCCCTATAGTTTACAGTCATGACTAACATGTGTCCCTTTTTATTCTGTGACCTATGATCTTGTATCAGAAGACCAGAAAGAAGGTACTTCTTGACTGAAAAGGCAAGGCTTTTGGTCAATGTGAGCTGGCTCTGACTGCGTGAGTTGTATGCTCAGTCCTATCACCTATGCCTGCAATCAACCTTTTTTCAAATTGCAGAGGCGGACGTTTAGAGACCCCTTAGCACATTGAGGGCAGAATGAGGAGAAATGTCACCCCCTACCCTGTGCCCAGTGTGCTAGGGAAATGTACCAACGTTAGACAGGCCCTTTTCATTCACAATTATAACCTTCCCCACCCTCCTGTCACTTCTTCATATCTACTATTAAGTGGGAGTCTTGTTATTATTAAAGCAAGGTCAGTGCTTTTGGCCTCACTACTGTTGAAGAGATGATCCTCAGAAAGAAATCAAGAACAAAACAAAAAGAATTAAAAGAGACATAAACTGTCCTCATGGGTCTCATATGCTTTCCCTTTAATCTGTAAGATCATTTTCACTTTTCTACCTAATGAAAAGCTTAGCTTGTGGATCTCATATAAGAGCTCACTGCAAAGTGACCTCTAAATCATTATTAGAAGCACAGACCACACTGCTATCGATTTTATTATTCCTATATTCTACGTTCAGTGCCTTATTCTACTATATATTTTTAAAGGGCAGTATCTGTTTGCTAATAATATCCCACCTGAGTTCCATTTTATTTTTCTGACCTATGTCAAAGAAAAAAAGTTTAGAAGGAAATTATGAAAGGATTTCTACCCCTTATATCCTAGGGGAAAGGTCAGCGTATGAATAAGAAGTTCATTAACATTTTACTATCTAAATAAAGTTTAAAATTACATAACAACAGAAACTAATAGAAGTACTTGTCAATTCATGCAGATTCACATCCAAACCTAATGTCATATAGCAATTTTCATTTTTCATCAAAGCTTCTATTCCTGTTCATCAAGAGACTTATTCTTTTTACCACATTGTTCAATTAGAACGGATCACTCCCCAAAGCCATTGTGAAGCAATCCTGTTGAGATAGCCTTCTCTGATTTTCAAATGACACCATATTTTTAATTTAGGAGGCCTGTGCAGCCCTTTTAGGAATTGGATCCTTCTTTATCTCAGTTATTTCAAAAGAATAGGGCAAGTTCAAAGAAATGTAAACTCAGCTTTCAATAATAACAACTGTAATGAACCTGAAGGGATGCAGAAACTGATCATAAACTCAATTTCCTCATTTAAAAAAATGAGATGTATCTACATTTCAGGATTGTGATGTCCATTAATACTTTTCACTAATATATTTTTTAATACATACATTTTAACATTATTCAATTATTGAACAATTTGTTTTTTGGAAGAGCTCCTAGAAAAAAATCACTTGTTCCCCAAAAACATTGACACCAAATTTAATGCTGGAGTGTTATGTATGTAATTATGAAAAACCATTTGGAACTTCATTTGAATTAGCACATGTGGTAGATTAAATCTTTTCCTAGAAACATCCTTAGGGAATAAACTGATTTACAGAGAGGTTTAGACTAAGAATGTGAGACGGTCTACCAAGGAGGGAAGTTGAGTGATTTATCAAAATGCCCTCTTGTAAAGTGTGTCTTTAGAGTTTGGGGGCATTTAGAGAACAGGTCGAGTCCAGGGGGAGAGAGGAATCTTACAATGTAGCAGACACTGCCTCATAACTTTATTCTTCGATAGATGTTATCATTTTCTTTGTACAGTTGGTTGGAGTAATAGAAGTACAGAAAGGTTAACTTCCCAATAGTAAAAATACTCATGGTGGAACTGAGCTTTGGACCTAGCAGCTGGGATTTGGAAGCCCTGACCATGCTGTTTATATCCTGTCCATCCAGCAGATGGAAAGAAAGAAGGTGGGGAAGGGGCACCATGGTACTTGCCACCAAGTGCCTATGCCTGCCCTATATCTCCTCTCTTATTTTCCTTTATTAGTAGTGTCCAGAATTTCATCTTGGAAAGTAGCAGAATTCATGAGGAATTCTCATTGATCCATCCCCATATGATAAGTCCTGGCCAAAGACATGTAAGTGGAGCTGTACTGAATTTGTTTCCTGTGAAAGCTATAAATGTTCGGACAAAGAGTCTCAGTTGGCCTTTTCCTTTCTCTCTGTTTTTCTTCCTGAAATGGATTATCTGCTGGGGGAGGAAAGCCACACTGTGAATATAAGACTGACAACTACATGCTAAAGATGACAGAGAAAAAAGATGGAAGCCTATTATCATTATGGAACTGCCCTGCCAATTATCAACTGTTTATTTTTTCAACTTATTTTATTAAATCATAGCTGTGTATATTAATGCAGTCATGGGGTACAAAGTGCTGGTTTTATATACAATTTGAAATATTTTCATCACACTGGTTAACATAGCCGTCATGGCATTTTCTTAGTTATTGTGTTAAGACATTTATATTCTACGTTTAGTAAGTTTCACATGTGCCCTTGTAAGATGCACAGTAGGTGTGGTCCCACCAAGTATCCTCCCTCCACCCATCTACCCCCCCCTTTCCCCATTTCCCATATTCTTGGGCTGTAATTGGGTTATAGCTTTCATATGAAAGTTATAAATTAGTTTCATAGTAGGGCTGAGTACATTGGATACTTTTACATCCATTCTTGGGATACTTTATTAAGAACAATATGTTCCAGCTCCATCCATGTAAACATGTAAGAGGTTGTCTCCATCTTTTTTTAAGGCTTCATAAAATTCCATGGTGTACATATACCACAATTTATTAATCCATTCGTGGATCGATAGGCACTTGGGCTTTTTCCATGACTTAGCAATTGTGAATTGGGCTGCAATAAACATTCTGGTACAAATATCTTTGTTATAATGTGATTTTTGGTCTTCTGGATATATACCTAGTAGAGGAATTGTAGGATCAAATGGCAGGTCTATTTTTAGTTCTCT
>CAUYPK010039492.1:0-22612 GCA_963574355.1 Loris lydekkerianus | reverse complement strand
AAACATATGAAAAATGTTCCATCCCTAGTCAACAGAGAAATGCAAAGCAAAACCACCCTGAGATATCACCTAACCCCAGTAAGATTAGACCACATCACAAAGTCCTCAAGTTGCAGGTGCTGGCACAGATGTGAAGAGAAGGGAGCAATTTTACACTGTTGGGTGGGACTGCAAACTAATACAGAAGGTTTATAAAGAAGTATGGAGAATACTCAAAGAACTCAAATTAGAGCTTCCATTTGACCCTATAATCCCACTACTCAGAAGAAAAAAAAATCCTTTTATCACAAAGACATTTTTATTTGCACTGGATTGTTTATTGCAGCTCCATCTATAATTGCCAAGACTTGGAAACAACCTAAATGCCTATCAACTCAAGAATGGATTAAAAAACTGTGCCATATGTATATCAAGGAATACTATTTATCCATTAAAAAGATAGTGACTTCACATCTTTTATATTAATCTGGATGGAGCTGAAATACATTCTTCTCAATAAAGTATCACAAAAATGGAAAAGCACATGTCCAATGTACTTAATACTAATACGAAGGCAGCAGATCAGTGGTTCTCAACCTTCCTAATGTCAAGGCCCTTTAATACAGTTCATGTGGGTCTCGACCCACAGGTTGAGAACCGGTGTAGTAGATGATCTAATTCACACTCAGAGAACAGAGAAACTCATTTCAATTCAAGGTGGGGGTAGGGAAAATGAGGGCAGGGAGGAAGGGGGGATCTGGGGTGCTCCTGCTTAATGGATACAATGTAGGGTATGTGGCATACTTCTGGGCAAAATGTAGGGGTACGTGGCATACCTTCTGGTATGTGGGACACAACTACAAGAGGGACTCTACCTAAGAAATTCAAATATTGCGACCTAGTTGTACCTTCACATTATCCTGAAAAACAAATCCGAAAAATTATTATAGGCCCCCAATAAAGTATTATGACTCATAAAATAAGATGAGAGTGTCTTCAGTGTTTAGTCTATTTTAAAAGATTTTAATAGTATAGAATAAGGTGGGCCCAGCCCACCCCTACAAAGGAGAGATTGACTTGGCATACCGTAATTTGGGCAAAATCCGCACTTCTCCCACACTGCCTTACTTTGTTTCATTTTCTAGAATTCTACCATCGTGAAGTTAATTTATAATACATTATATATATTATATTTATTATATATTAATTATATTCTATTCAAGGAGAAATATCCTGGCATTTTGGGGTGTGTGAGCAACGAGTTGTGAACATCTTGCTCCTAGACTTAATGAGGGTCAGTTAATAAAGGAGATCTGCTACCTGACTGGGACACCATGAAGGGGAAGCAAGTGATGCTGGCATGCACCTAACGCCATAGCTGGACACTGGCGCAAAAGGAAGAAACAGAAAGAGATGGAAGACGCCAGAGACAGTCATCCCCTACACTGAAATTCAGCTTCCCATACAGCCTGCTGAGCTAAATGGATCACTGGCTGGTTTCTGACATTGCCATCTGGATTTCTGGGCACATACAAGCATTGGCTTGGGACTTAATATGACTGTCATACAGTTCTCCATGGAACTCACATCCTTCCCAACTATAGCTACAGGACCTGCTCTTTAATACCATTAGCAGAATTTATTTTATTTTATTTTATTTTTTCCAGTTTTTGGCCAGGACTGGGTTTGAACCTGCCACCTCCGGCATATGGGGCCAGTGCCCTATTCCTTTGAGCCACAGGCGCCGCCCCATTAGCAAGATTTTTTTTAAAGGCATTCTCTATCCAAAACTCAACAAAGGAACATCTATATAATTTTGAGCCATGTTTATGAAGAAAGCTTTTCATATTCCTATGTAGTTTGCCATGCTTTTCTTTAACATGGTCCCCTAGGCTGATATTCTTTAGCAACTCATCATACAAGTTTTCTTTAATATATCCTATTAAATATGACTAATGCTCTAGTATAAAAATAGATACAAAAGATGAATCTTCCTTTCAAATTCCTTCCTCCCACATTTGGTTATAATAAGAAACTAGTAATTAAACAAAAATCCCAATATGAAAACAAGAAGACATTTTCTATTATTTCCTTTATTATATTGGAAAAGTAAAATTCCTTGTTTTGTCCACTGGTTTAGTTTTCTTTATGAAATCTTTGGAAAGTGGTTTACAACGTTGATAAGGACAACTTTTTTTTTAACTTGAAGCATTTTACTTGAAAAAAGAAAAAACTGGAGTGCTGAAAGTTGCTATCGCTCGAGCACATCGATCTTGGTCTCTAGATATCCTTCCCTAATAAAAGCAACCACAGCTCCTTGGATAAAAGGCTAATTCCACAACTGAGGAAAAATATAGGGTAAACCTGGCACAGCTTATAACCCCAAACAAAGAAGGCTCAGAATCCAAAGGACACAGAAGCCCATTTGAAGAGACTCCCACTGGCTAAATTTACGACAACAGGAACAAAGAAAAGAATAATTACCTTAACAATAACTGATAACATACCGAATAAACAAAACTCCCAATTCCATTGTGATACTTAAGAAAGAAAGTCTACATCTATACCAACCTGAATTCACCTGATCATGTCTAATCTTGGAAGCTAAGCAGGGTGAGGCCTGGTTATTATTTGAATAAGAGATGGCCAGGGAATCCTGGGTGCTTGCCATCAGCTTAAAAAAAAACAAAGATAGAAAAAAGGGAAAGAAGGAAAATACTCTTTATTAGGGAAGAAAGCCAGTTAATAGAAGTTAAAACAGAAAATTACAACCTACATTGTAACTAATTCAGGCAAAGCTCATCAATGGGTCCTAAAATCTTTAGGTTTGGCCACCAAGGAACACCATATTCCTATGATGTCAAACCTGCACTCCATAAATATCTACTAATTTACAAAGGGGGAAAAAGGTGCATTACAATCAAGACATCTCGAGATCACCATCTTAACCAAGGGATCAAAGTCAGCCTCACTCGAGTAGGGCTACCTGACATCACGGGCTCCAAATAGGATGCACTTAAAAATATAATCTCAGCTGTGACTATTTGCATTTAAATTAATCAAGATTGACAAAATTAAAAATTCAGTCCTCAGGGTCACAAGCAACATTTTAATTGCTCAATCACCATGTATGGATAGTGACTATTGTATTAAGACAGTACCAGCTGAATACAGAACAGTTTTATTACAGTAAGTTCTATTGGGCAGCAGATAGCTAGACTGCATTCACAAGAAATATAGGGGGATGCTCCACAAATTGAATGACATCTCAAGTTCAGAATGTGGCTCATTCTACAACTTACTTGTCTTTTTCAAAACAGTCAATATCATTGAAAAAAGAGGAGTTGATAAGAAACTAAAAGAGGCTAAAAAAGGCATAGTAACCAGTAACTACAAAACCAAACAATATGTGAACTCTAGTTGGCTCCTGGTCTGGAAAAATAAACTACTTTATAGAAGAACTGGGGAAATCTGAATATGGGCTGGATATTAATGATATTATGGGACAGTCTTTAATTTTCTTAGATGGGATAATGGTATGATTATGTGGGAGAGTGTCCTTGCACTTAGGAGATCCATGCTTATGTGGCTTAGATAAGAAGTGTCATGATGCCTGCAGACTTCCAATGGTTCATGGGAAAAAAATCTACACACATGTAGCAAATACAGCAAAATAGTTACAACTGTTGCATCTAAGGAGAATATATGTTTGTGATAATAATTATTTTAATTTTTCTGTATATTTGAAAATTTCACAAGAAAAGGCTGTGTAGAAAACAACTAGAATCAAAAAAAGGGGGAAACTGCTGCCAACTGCTCCCCTAACAGTTGGATTAACTCGGGCAATAACACCTGACAGTGCAAATGGTGAGGGAAAAGGCCTTGCTGCTGGCCCTTCATGTTTGGCCTAACTGGTGGAGTATCTCAGGGGAAAGGATGTGTCAGAATCAGAGAGGCTGCAAAGAGCAGTCACTCTGGGTTGCGTTGCGGGCATCAAAGCAAACTCCTCAGAGACAGTTCTACCCCTTGTTGTTCTCCCAATGCAGAGGAGCCTCAGACAAAGAAACTTTAAAGAGGGAAGCAGTTTCTAGAGTGAGCCCTAATGCTGCTCAAATTCATTCAGCCAACAAATACAAAATGTCAGACACTGTACCAAGCAATGGTGAGTGATTTTGCCTGTTATAGATATTCCATTAATTCCTCAACTAAAGAAGGGAACTTAGAAAATGCAATTTCAAGTTCTCTGATCAAATTCAGCCACACGATAATTCACAGGGAAAGTTGATACTTAACCTTACTGTATGAACTAAACATTAGTGAGCACCATTGATCTGAAATTCGTTGCATATCAGTTCCAATTTTAGCAAAAAAAGGTAACATAAGCCAGGAATAGTAGCATGAATCTATAGTCCCAGCTACTTGGGAGGCTGATGCAGGAGGATTGCTTGAGTCTAGGAGTTCAAGTCTAGCCTGGACAACATAATGAGACTCCATCTCAAAAAACAAACAAGCAAACAAACAAACAAAACAAAAACATAAAACAAAATACAAAACAAGATGTCACCTTTAGTTTTTGAAGCTTCTCTGTATTTGTGGTAAAGTTTCCAACATGAGCTTGGACACGCTCAAATCGCTTTAAATATTCTTGGTTTCGAATACGAGCTTTCTTTTCAGATTCACATATTTCCTTTAGGTATTTCCTGAGTTTCACATATTTTAGCTTAACTCTAGAAAAATAAAAGCAGATTTTTAAACAATGGAATTAGACTTTGACAAACCTAAGCAGGAGAATTTTCTTTGACAAAATTGTTAATGAGACAATGTAGTCTAAGATATTTTCCCCAAAGCACTGAAACCCAAAGGACAGAACGTATATACATTTTTGGAAAGAGAAAATTAATTAGTAACACTGAGGTATCACACTGGCTATGTGTGGGCATAACTCCTGAGAAATGTATACAAGGCTACCTTATCACATTCACACAGTAAAGATTTATATGGGTTTATTTCTCAAAATTAAATGTGACTTCAAGAACAGTGTCTGTGTGGCCATGTTCAAACAGCCCATTAGCATTCTTACATATGACAATTTCAAAAGTATCTGCTCATATGGAAATTGTATAAAACTATAAATCACAATCTACAAAATTAAGAAAGTTTGAAATTTAAAGCACAAAAAAAAGGACTCATTTGGATAATATAAAAATTACTTGTTAAATACGTCTGTAACTCTATTCATACTGTAACAAACGTTTAGAGACGCTTATCCAAAGACTGATTTCAGAAGACGTACAGGGTAGTCAAGCTGTACAGCTCACTCTTGTTAAGGTACCAACACTGCTAATTCTCTTTCTTTTTTACAAGCATTTAACCCATAGAGGAGTATCTGTTATGCAGCATGTCTATTGTTGGCTTAATAAATTGTTTAATACTTTCCCATCAAGCAAAAGTAGGTTAAAAAAACCACAAAAAATAGTCCTCAAAACACAGATTTGAAAAAATGCTGAAGATGTCCAAAACTGCTCAAGAACAGGCCTTAAAACTTCTAACCCAACAATTTTCAAGTAAGTCTTTATCATATTAATAATTCTGTGCTTTGTCTATGGTTGACTGTCTCCATTTTTCTTTCTGAACAAAAAATTTAAGACTAGTTTTATTGCTGCCCATGTCTACACTTCTAATACAGCAACAGTAGTGGACATAGAGGCTAACAAATTGTCTTTCACACTCAGGCACTTAATAAAGCTGCTAGCTGTACCCAGAGTAGGTACAACATGCCTTCTGCATCCAAATTGTAGTTCCATTCCTGCTACCACATTAACCTTAAGAGCTGACCACACAAGTTAAGTCCTTTATCTATCCATGCAATCATTCACATATTTAGCACACTGAATATGAAAGCTTTCACCTAAGGTCAACAGGGAAAACAAACAAGTAAGTAAATACAATGCTATGAGGGAACCTAAAAAGTACTTGGCACTCTGACCTAGTTGAAGGGTTCAGGAAAGCCTTCCCAGTAAAAATAATTTTTTAGCTGAGACCTGAAAGATGAAGAAGAGTTCATCAAAGTTGGGGAATGTAAGAATAAAAGACAGGGGAAAAACATTCCAGACCAGGGAAATAGCATGTCAGAAAGTTCAAAGGCATAAGAACAAAGACAATGACAAAAACAGAAGTAATAACTGACGCTTGCTCTACATGAGATACTGCTTTGAGTAGCTGTATGTATAAACTAATAGAGTTCTCACAATTACTATTATTCCCATTAGATAGATGAAGAAATGAAGGTACAGAATTTTGAAGTAATTGCCTCACAAGGTCACAGGAATAAGAGTGGTGAGAGGCTCGGAGTGAACTGAGGCAACTGGCAACAGAGCCTACATGCTTATGCTATCACAAAAGATTCTGTCATGCCTAAGAAGTTGAAGTGTCAGTGCAGAATTTTAAGGGAAGGCTGAAAAGAAACAGTGATGATGAACATTAAACAGGGAGTAGAAAATGAAGAGTCTGGTGGGCTGCCACACCAGATGCTTCTCATGCCACCTCACATCCTGCTGGCCCACCTTTCTTTTACCAGCCACAGCTCCAGCAACCTGCTCTAAGTGAAGAACCCCATAGTATCTGCTTCTGCCGGCACTGCACTTGGCATCTTGCCTTCTCAGGGCTACTTTTCTGAGTTTGCAGCATGGAAAGCCTGTATGTGAGGAGTTAACTCCCTGTGGGGCTGCCATACCAGTGGGGGTCAGAAGCCAGCAGGAATGCAATCCCCCCATCCTTCACTTGGGTGGACACTTGTGTGGAGGAAAAGTGCCTACACCACTCCTTAGAAGGCTCCTCTGCAGGTCTGCAGGGATGGAGCCCCCAATGCCCATGACAGAGAATAGCTCCTACCTCATTTCCCTCAGTCCTGCTCTATAGCTGAATGTGTTCACTTTCTCAAATAAACTATCACCTACACACAGGCTCCATGTCAGACTGCCTTCTGGGGGATACAGGTTTCAGCAGCCGTGTTAGACAGTTTTGGTTTTATCCTGCAGGCAGTCTGAGAGAGCCTATTCTTGGCAAATCATATTCTGAGTTCCAACTCAGCAAACTCAGTAAAGGTACCCACTATTCTCTCACACTCACCCCTCCCACCACCATTATGCCAGGAAGCTGTCCTAGAACAGGCTGCAGAGAAGTCTACATCCTGTTTTCTGCACTTTTTGCTTTGGGCTAGAAAAATGGCAACTGCCATGGATACTCTCAGACTTGGGCCCACTCCAGAGGCCATGGCATCCACAATGCTGCTATTTCTTCCAGAAACAAAACAAGATATTTCCCTCTCATTCATTGGTGCTAGAGACATACAGCTGTCTATCTTAACTGGCAACACTGGAAATATCTTAAATTTTAAAACCAAAGAATAGTTTTAAAGATAAGGAAATAAATGGACCTGATAAGTAATTTTGTTTTAAAGTATTCTTGGCTTCTTTCTTTTCTGGATGAGAGCATTTCATTTCTCACAGTGTAACATGAATAAAGTGCAAATTGAGTAACAAAGCCAGAAATTCTTCATATACATATGAATAATCTTTGAAGGTAATGCCATATATTTGGGTTAAGGATAAGGTTCAATTTTTATAAAACAGAAATTAAGATATTAAAAGCCTTCTCTTAACAGTAAGGCAAGTAACCTAAAAAGAGTAACATGTACAGTGCATTATCCACTGCTTAAAGTTTAACTGTCATTCTGATATATCCATGAAGAAAAGAGATAGCAGCTAACCCTACCTACAGCAATTTGTTGAAAGATCAACTATAGTAATAATGACTTAATTGTTACACGTACTCAATATGTTTAAATTGTGACCAAAAAGATAAGACCATAATGTATCTTATTGTAAGATATTTAAGCAAAACAGATTACTGAAATAACACAAATATCAAATAATAAAAATATCTTGTACTATAATAATTTTAACCAAATTTATTCTCAACTTGATAGTGATTATATTAAATTCGGTTTTTACTTCAAATCATTATACACTAAACATAGGATAATGGTAAAAGGATCCCAATAATGGTATTTATGATATTAGGGTTAAATTTTTGATTAATATATGAAAATTGGCTTGAAATTGTCACCACTGTCATTTCTTACCTGCATGTGTCAGACTGATTATACTCATAAAATTTCTTTTCCAGGTCCAATCTCTTCTTTTCACTATAATATAGAAAGAAAACATTTTATAAATAATTACATTAATAAGTAATAGGCAGTTGTATTTAGACCATGCTCGCCTTCAAAATCATGTTTGTAAGAATGCTTCTCTGATCTCCCAAGAAAATGCCAAGGTCATGTGGAATGAAGACATAAAAATACTTACCAGTTATCAGGGAAGCCTAAAAAACAAAATGAACCCCAATATTAGGCAAAAGAATCTTTTCCCAAAGCAAACAGAAAATGCAATAGGAAGAGGCTGGGAAGCAGGCTCATTCACTGAGTTAGCCAGTACCCAGCCAGGCACATTCTAGGCCTGGAAACTAACACAGTGAACAAGACAGCCAAGACTGCTGTTCTCAGACTTTCCTGGGGGAAGGACACACAATAAACAAGTTAAGTATATAAAATATAACATGGTCAGACTTTTCTGGGTCACATTTGAGCAGAAGGGATCCCACCAGGTCTGGACACAATGCTTCCAAAACTTGGATTAAAGACTGGCAGCTTGCTCTATTCCCCACCAAACAAGCCCAGGCATAGGCCAAGTGGACGAATTAAGAAAAAGCCTCTGGAGTGGCGCCTGTGGCTCAAAGAAGCAGGGCGCTGGACCCATACACAGGTGGTGGGTTCAAACCCAGCCCCAGCCAAAAAATAAAAAATAAAAAGAAGAAAAAGCCTCTAAAAAATAAACCTGGGCTCCCACTTGATGAAGACCAAGTCT
The DNA here is from genome assembly GCA_963574355.1 of Loris lydekkerianus. Taxonomy (NCBI): domain Eukaryota; kingdom Metazoa; phylum Chordata; class Mammalia; order Primates; family Lorisidae; genus Loris; species Loris lydekkerianus. The sequence goes on along the minus strand of CAUYPK010039492.1, from coordinate 13,706 downwards.
CCTAACATTATCACTTCAAATTTGGGGTACAGGGAGTTCCAGGGTTATGAACAAGTTAGTTCTGTAGGTTTGTTCTTGAACTGATTTTGTATGTAAGCTGGAACAGGTACATTGACTTACTAACTGCAATAGCCTTCGTTTTTAAGTATAGGTTGTATGTAAGTCAGATGTTTGTAATTCAAGGACTGGCTGTAAATTTTTATAACTTTGTAATGTTGCCATTGTTTGTCACTGACTGATATTTGCCTAAAGCTACTAACAGTAAAGACTTGCTTAACCTGTGATACTCAGGTGAGTGCTAGCAGTAAGCTAGAAGAGAAAGGCTGTTTTATTCCACACCCAAGCTGTGCAAGAGGTAGGGAAAACTGTGGCAGCCCCCAAAGCCAAGAGGCTGTGGGATAAATGTGCTGAATGGGAAGCTGGTCTGTCCCAAGAAGAGTCCTTGGGAGGTTTAACCACAGAAGGTTTCATCTGACCACCACCATTTGCTTCAATCCCACCTAACTGAAGCCAAATTGCGTATCTAAGTTAATATTTAGTAAAGGATGAAAGAGAAACCACATTACATCTAAGAGGATACTAAACGAAAGACTGTGAAACAAATGTAGGGCTCCAAAAGATGGTGATCTCAGGCTGGCTTCCTGAGCAAGAAGGGCTGGCCTCACATTCCATTTGTGAGCTTTTATTAATTTCTGTTTTCCTTCAGATAACTTCCTAAAAAATTCTACCAAAAGTTACTGTTAGCTAGATTATAAGTTAAGTAAGTTTTCTTTCTTTAGCATAATGTTAAGTGGAAACTACCATTTAACCAAAATTCTTTTAATGGAAAAATGGGGTCCAAAATCCAAATACAGAATCTTTGCTTGGGGAATATGACCTATTCCTTAGTGGAGTATGTCTATGTTAAAAAGGAAAAAAATAGTAAACATATACATTTTTAACTAATAGCTTCACACAGATACTTTCTCATTAATAAGACTGAATTTAGGGCTCAGCACCCATGCCCAGTGATTACAGCACTGGCCACATACGCTGGGGCTTGCGGGTTGGAAACTGGCCCAGGCCTGCTAAAACAACAATGACAACTACAACAACAACAACAAAGGGCAGACACCTATAGTTCCACCTACTTGAGAGGCTGAGGGAAGAGAACTGCTTAAGCCCAGGAGTTTGAGGTTGCTGTGAGCTATGACACTATGGCACTCTACTAAGGGGCGACATAGTAAGACTCTGTCTCAAAAAAAAAAAAAAAAAAGACTGAATTTAGAACTGAAGGAAAGGTATAATTGCTTCCATGTTAGAAATATAATTTATAAGTTACTTTTTTCCCTTCTAAGGCTTAATGACCAATTGGGTAATTAGATCGTGAAGAATGAATGAATGGATAGTATGGGCTTGGTCATTAAATTATGAGAACAGAAAGACCTTTTACTATGACACCATATCCCAATTTAATGTTTCATTTCTGTGGTATTCCTGACAAGAAAGCAAGACTAGAGTCTGGGGATAAAGAACCATCAGACAGATCCAACTGGAGAGTCACTGTCACAGGTGTGTCCAACCTTTTTTTCTCTTCTGCCATGCATTGGAAATATATAATTTTGTTGGGCTACATATTAAATACACAAACACTTACAAAGGCTAATGAGCAAAAAATAAAGTCCATGCATACTTTTTGCATTATAATATCCAGCACTACATATAAGCAAAACAGGCCTCAAATAATCTGCATGTGGCTGCAGGTTGACACTCATGTATGAAAGCTGTACTATGAAATTGTCAGGAACCTAAAAGACAGGAAAAGACTGAGGAATTGTTCCAGAGGGAGACTGAAGAGACATGACAACCAAATGCAACCTGGGTTCCAGATGATACCTCAAACCAGAAAGAAAAAAAGACATTGTTAAGATGGTGGCTCACACCTGTAATCCTAGCACTCTAGGAGGCTGAGATGCATGGATCCATTGATCTCAGGTGTTCAAGACCAGCCTGAGCAAGAGAGAGACCCTGTCTCTGCTAAAAATAGAAAAAACTAGCCCGGTGTCAGTGGCAGGTGCCTGTAGTCCCAGCTTCTTGGGAGGCTAAGGCAAGAGGGCTGCTTAAGCCCAAGACTTTGTCATAGTTTGACATCATAGCTAAAAGCTATGATGCCAGGGCACTCTACCCCAGGGCAACTAAGTAAGACTGTCTCTCAAAACAAACCTAAACAAGACAGCTGCTGAAATCTGATGTATGTCTGTGGACTAGTGTGTCAAGATTGAATTCCTGACAGGCAGGGTTGTATGGTGATTATGAACAAGAACATCCTTGCTTTTTGGAGATATACAATGGAAGTTTTAGGAGTGATGTGCCACATCATATCTGTAGTTCTCCAATGGTTCAGAAAAAAACCAATAATTTTAGATAGAGAGAATATAAATATAATAAAATGTTTGAGAAATCTGGGTGAAGGGAATACTGGAAGTCATCATTCTGCATTTGCAACTTTTCTGTAAGCTGAAACTTAATTTAAAATAACTTGAAAATATATTTAAAATAACTTTTAAAATTCATCTAGGACCTCTAGTGAATAATGAGCACTGTCTCTTTGGAAATCCATCATCTCCCAAGCAGCCAGTTCTTTTTAGTAATGAATGTAAAGCTTCTTTGTTCTGTCAACAGATGACATCCGCTGCTCATATTTCTTTATCTAACACTTCATGCAAAGAAAAAAACCCACAATCAAATACCTTTTGGCCTTCTTGTTCAGACAAAATGGTGGTAATCTTGTTAACTCTTCATCACAGGCCCATTTCCAAACCCTTATCCATGCTGCAGTGACTCTGAATGCTAAGTCCTTCATAACTATTTTAAATTTAAGACTTAAAACCAGAGTTTTAATAACTAATGAAAAGCCAGAGAAAACCTTATTAGTAGGATCACCCTGCAATTCCTACAAGTTTCAGAACTTTGAAATGCCCAGTCCTGGGATGCTTACCTACAATCCATGCATCCAGTCACCTGCACCCTACACCTGGACCTTTCAAAGTTTTACAAAGCTGAGTGGTTGTGATACGACTGAGTTTTCTCCTTTTAAGCCACTTGTTATTGTTTTTGTCTCAATACCACAATTCTCTACCATCTTCAGCTTTAGGTATTATCTCAGTGTCAATTTCTAGACTATTATATCTCACCCCAAATCAATATGGGCATTAAAAAATTTTGGAACTGGTTAATGGGTCTTTTAAAGGGATTTTTTAATATAATTCTAAGAGTCAGTTCCACTTACATGTTGCTACCATGCCTGTGGGCACGATACACACTTTAACAAGTCACTCCACTGACTGTTACCACAGAGCATAGAAAATGCTGTATTCACATAGAAAAACATTCACACTATAAAATTACCCTGGTTACAATGGCAAGGCCTGGTTATTTGACCAGCTAACATTGCAATGACCACTTCTAAAAAGACTGAGAGAAGCTTAAGGTGTTTTTTTTATTTGTTTGTTTTTTACGATAAGTCTCCCACTTTCCAGAAGTTCTAAATTGATCAACCAGCTGTGACTACACAGGGTTGCAATCTCTAGAATGACTCTGGAATTTTAGGAGATAGTGGATCCTGTGGTCACTGGGATTATTTTTCATGTTTTTTTTAAAGGCATAACCAAACACTCAAATTGAATACAGGCAATAATATTCCTTACACATTACTTTGCAAAACTATAGCTTTCAACTTTTTTTTTTTTTCTTTACTTCAAGGTCGATTTTCTCTCTTCATTTCTAGTAGAGAGAAAAACAAAAACTGTTCTGGTGAAGAATCAAGGTTCAGAGAGGTCAAGCAACAGCCTCAAGGTCACATGATTATTCATGGAAGAATCCAGGTTTCCATGCTCCTGCTCTCTTTTCTCTCTAAAATTATTTGCTTCTATAATTACGTAAGATGCATTAATTAGAGTTAGTTATGGATTCTTAAAATAAAAAAATACACACACAGCAACAGATTTGTACTGACTTAAAAAATAAATCTCCAAATGCAGAACCATGTATTTGAAATCTCCAAATGCAGAACTATAAAATTTGAAATCAAACTCCTTACATAATTTCAACAGCTTCACCTTGTTTAATAATTAAAGCAATAAAGTATGCCATCATTACACAGTTACTGTACCATAAGGACTATAAACAGGTAGGTGTTCCTTGCACAGGAAGCAAAAATAAAAACTCACAATTAACTTGGTCCATAAAGAATATCATTTAAAACAGTAACATCTTAAAATCAGGACTTGGGCTAAGTCAAGAGACACAAATAACTAAAGTCTTGGAGTAAGCAAGCCGCTCTTCTAATGGAGCCAGAATGCACTTTAAGAAAATGGTAAGCACAGAGCACATGTCTTGTCTGTTAATTATCAGGTATTTATAGACACTTAACACCATCTTGGAAATATCACATGATTCATTTTTCCTAGTTGACCAGAAAAATGGTCATCATTTAGTGACAATGTTTTGCTACTGGTTCTGTATAAGACATTCATAACTTCTAGATATTACCAAGGTTGACTTTGGGATTTCTTCCATTTAACTAATTTATTAAGCACCTCCTTTAACATAGGTACTCTATTTCCAGCTAAAGATCCAGTTGGGTATGGTTCCTGCCGTCTTAGAATTCTCATCCTAGGCAAACTGCCAGTCAAGGAAGTCAACATCTAGAGTGCTATAAAAATGCTGAGGGTCACAAAAGTTAGGGAATGGGTTGGAACACAAAAGCCTCTACAGGAAGAAATTTTTTTTTTTTTAAAGTTAGAGATGAAGAAGTCTCTGACATAGTGAGCACTGGTACCGTAGAAAAGGAGTAAGAGGTAAAATATGATGAGGATAATTAAAGAAACCTGTTGTACATGCTCTATAAATATTTGACAAAAATGAAATCTACTTTACTTTAATGTAATTCCTTTTCAAAATTACTTACTACTCCTGCTTTTACCTTCCAAGTAATTATTGTTAGCATTTAGAATTGTCACACATACACACGGCACTCCTGTTCACCAAGATGATTCTGCAACTTCTAAGTCATTAAACGTTTTATCAAGGGATTCAAAAATCTATTTCCTTTCTTGTCAACTAATGAGATTTTCGACTCCAGTTAATTTAGCAGCTAAATAAGAGATCCAACAACTTATCTTCATGAGGTTATTTATAGTAAATTGCTTTATAATTTTCTCTTTATATGCACTCGCTGTTTTCAGTGGTTCCCATCTTTCATGTCTTAATCAAAAGAATCATGAAACCTTTGGAAGTTGAACCTCTCTCTCTCTCTGGAAATCTAGCCAGCCCCAGCTTCCAAAAAGTCTCCTGCCTTTAAATAGGGCATATATTTGACAAACTCTCTCTCTCGCACCCTCCCGTTTTAAGACCTGTCGTTACTGATGCAGTGCAGCTCTCAAGGTGGGCTGAAAATTTGAAGAGTGGGGAGCAGAAGCGAAGAAAAGCAGCAGGGAAATTCGCAAGACGTGACAGGCAGGAAAACTCTCACTTTCACCTCCGGGCAAACGCAGCGACGCAGCCGCCTCCTCCAGCCGAAGGCCCGGCTGTAGGGCTGTTCCGGGGGAGCCCTCGCTCCACGCCGGCTCCCAACACTGCGGGCGTCTCTAGTAAACGGTCCTCCAGGCCCCACCGGGAGTTGAGGGGCATCGGGAGCGGCCTGGGCCTCCGGGGAACCCTGGGCGCCGGCCGACTCCCCGCGCCCTCCCCTGGTGGCCGTACCTGTCCCGAAGCCCGTCCCGGAGGTGGCCCAGCCTCTCGTAGTAGTCGGGGCTCGCCAGGTGCTCGGAAAAGGCACAAGTATGGCTCATACTGCCAGCGTCGGCGCCGCACCCCCGCCGCGTCGCCTCAGGGCAGCCGGTGCGCCGCGGCGTGTGAGGAGCCCGCCCCAGCATGCACCGCGGGTAAACACCGCTCACGACCTCCGGCAGGGGGCGGGGCGGGGGCGGGGCGTCGTGGTGGGCGGGCGCCGCGCCGTGAGGGGGCGGGGCGACGTGGAGGACGGGACGTACAACCTGGCCGCCGCGCGGGAAAACTTGCAAATGGCGGGGCGGACCTGAGGGCTTGCTCCCTTTGCCGCTTTTCCCGCATATCGTCGTTTCCTTTCCTCTCACCCTTCAGAATTCACACAAACTAAATCAGTTTTACAAGGTGAGTTCTCTCCCTTCCCCTTGCCTCTCTCTCTTCCTTCTTTTTTCCCTCCCTTCTTTCTTGCGAGGATGTGCTGAGTGCCAGGCACTGGGCTAAGCTTGTTCTCCTACCAGCACTCAAAAACAACACGCACACAAAAAACAAAAAAGACAATACCCCAAGTACTAAACAGCTGTGCTCAGCCGTGGCAATGGAACAATGCCGTAAGTGAAAATCCATGCTGAACCTACGGATGTTTATTTATTATTTATATTTATTTATTTATTGAGACAGAGTCTTATGCTCTGGTGTCGTTATGTTAACGCGGAGGGAAAAGTTGCTAAAGAGTTGCCTGCAAAGCAGGCACTTGTGCTTGAATGAGCAATCTTCCAAATGTTCTTCAAAATCCTCCAGCAGGAACTCTGGAGCCAGACTGCCTAGGTTCAGATCCCCTTCTTGCACTGCCCACCTGTGTGGCCACGTGCAAGTCACCTTCTTGAAGCCTAGGTTTCTTCATGTGTAAAGTGAGAGAGTTCTTCATGTATTAATGTTTATAAGAGGGCCTGGCACATCCTTTTTTTTTTTTTTTTTAGACAGCCATTTTTATCATCATCATCATCATCATCACCAACATGGGGGAAAAGCTTCCTCAAGGAAGCCAATCATATTCTAAGACCCATAGGGCAGAAAAAAAACTATAGAGTTTCCTTTGTCTGCTAGTCTTCACTTTTAGGTTTTTTCCTGCATCACTAATTTCACTTACTATGTGTAAAGTGTGACAAACCGAAATTGATCATTAGTAAGAGAGATAGAACATTTAAAGGTCAATAATAGACTTGGTGCTTGTAGCTCAATGGTTAGGGTGCCAGCCACATATACCAGGGTTGGCAGGTTCCAGTCTGGCCCTGGCCAGCTAAACAATGACAACTACAGCAAAAAAATAGCTAGGCGTTGTGACAGGTGCCCATAGTCCCAGGCACCTTATTCTCTGAGGCAAGAGAATTGCTTAAGCCCAAAAGTTTGAGGTTGCTGTGAGCTGTGATGCACAGCACCTACTGAGGGTGATATAGTGAGACTCTGTCTCAAAAATAAATAAGTAAATAAAGGTCAATAATATAAAAAAGATGATGATACTCAACCTTCTATTTATATTTGCTAGGTCCAGAACAAGAGTATGAATGGAGGCCCCCACACCATCTGCCTAAATATTAACAAGTTATAACTCCAAGGGATGTTGTAGATAAAATGTGTGTTCTCCTTCTTACTTTGACCAACATGCTTTTCCTAAGAACCTGGAAAGCTAGGGTGGAATTTAGTTCTCTTACTCTTTCCTTAGTCCATTCTATTTCCTACCGCAGGCTTGTCTTACTTTGGGAGAGGCCCCATACCCAGGGACAGATATGTGTGCCCTGCTTCTTCTCCTCCCACTCTTACCCACAAGTCCCAGCTCTTTCCACATCCCCACTTCAGCAGTTTCTTGGCCTAATAGTGAGCATACCAGTGATTGTCACCCTTGAAGGAAAGACCCATGAAAGAAGTCTTTGAAGGTGTTGGAAAGCCTTTAAAGCAGAGAATTTTAGGGTCCTGGGTACCTGGAATGTGTTCTAGAAGGGCGTGTGTGTATATGTAAGCTCCAAGTGGGCATGTTCCCTGGCCCTGGGGCCTTCTTGCCTTATATGGAGTGGCATGGCCAGAGAAGGGCCAGACTAGGTCCTGTAAAATACGGAAACCTTGCCCTGGTCTGAAGTTAGCAGTGATATGACTTTTATTTAGTTATTCAAATCATTATATCAAATTGATTCAGTGGTAGCTAACATTCTACTAGAACCCTGGTCCTCCAAAAAATGCATTCCAATATTTAGGATATTTTATTCAGGCCCATCCCTACCCAGATTAGTTTTTTTAAGGGAAAAAAAAATCCCAAACAATAATATAATTAATTATGTTCAGCAAATTGCACAGAGTAAAAAGACGAGGCAGTCATTTGGCATCCCAAATTTTTATTAGGCCAATTCAGAAGAGTATGAAATTTAACATAATTAAGCATTAAGTAGATAATTCAAAATAATTATAATTTGCATTCTGTGGTTGATTCATTAATTACGTATGACAAATCTAGATGTAGGACCCTTTTATTAGCAATAACACATAGCAATCAAAAGGAATATTTCTAGAGTATTTATGCTAAAATTATGCATTTTTAAATGATGACAAAAATCAATAAGTACAAAATTCTTCACTTTGAATATCTGATTTGCTGGAGCACTCTATTTTTAATATTTTCCTTTAATCTGCTTGTATTAGCAGAGGTGATTTCTATAGTCAGCCCTGCTTTTACCTACTGGACTATAGGTTACTGAGTCTTCCTAGATAGTCAAGGCTTCCTGCAAATCAGTGGCTCTCAGCTTCCCTAATGCCGCAGCCCTTTAATACAGTTCTTGTGGGTCGTGCCCCACAGGTTGAGAACCGCTGCTGTAAGTCCTAGAATTATAGGAAGCATTAGCTAGAAGTTAGAAGGAATCTAGCTTCACCTTCTTGTTTCATAAAGGAGTAAAAAGGTTCAGGGAAATTAAAGGACTTGGCCAGGACGTACAGCTGGCAAGGTCTGTAATAATTAATGAGTCTAGTCCAAAATATCTGTCCCTAGTAGCCCATCAAGCAAACAGCAAGGGAAGCCCAGTAGTTGTATGGAGCTTAGGGTGTATCATATGAAATTGCTCTTTTTTTGTAGCTCAAAAATAGTTGAGTTAATGAACGGAAAATTGATTTGGGGAAGTATGTTGAAATTAGAACTTAACATGTTAAAATGTAAACACCATGCAAATTTTTATTAAATGGTATATGTTTGAGTCAACAACTGCTTGGATTAGTTTGCTAGGGCTACCATAACAAAGTATCACAAACTGGCTTAAACAAGAGGATTTATTATGTCACAGGTTCTGGAGGATGGAGATTCAAAATCAGAGTATCTACAGGTAGTTCCTTCTAAGGGCTGTAACAAAGAATGTTCTCTGTATGTCTCTCATCACATCTGATGGTTTGCAGGGGACATTTAGTGTTCCTCGTCTTGTATACACATCACTGTGACCTCTATCTTTTTTTTTTTTTTTTTTTTTTTTTTGCAGTTTTTGGTGGGGGCTGGGTTTGAACCCACCACCTCTGGTATATTGAGTTGGTGCCTTACTCCTTTGAGTCACAGGCACCGCCCCATGACCTCTATCTTGATGTTCACAGCATTCTCTCTCTCTGTGTAAGTGCCTCCAAATTTCCTATCTTATTGGGTTAGGGGCCACCCTCTTTCAGTATGATCTCATCTTAACTAATTACCTCAGCAACTACCTTATTTCCAAATAAGGCCGTATTATGAGGTACAGCATATGTATTTTGGGGCAACACAATTCAACCCATAATAGATAATGAACATGGGAAATTATTTCATTTTGCAGTTACTATGTAGAACTATTAGTCAACCCATCCTATGCCCAATTTGATTTGGAAGTACACATGAACCAAATATAAGATGTAGGGGAAAGGCTGTGATGTCACACGTATGCAAGTGCATAACTCCTCTCACCATGAACATTTACAGTGGTGGGAGCATTTATTGCCTCATTTAAACCACAACAGTCCTTTGAGGGCACCACAAGTTGAAGCAACTGGCCTAAGATCACATAGCGCATTCTCTTCAAGCTGAAAGTAGTGTTAGTATTTGAACACAGGCCTGTAAAAACTCCAAGGTCCATTGTCTCTTATCCTCCATTGTATGACCTGAAACTAATCATTTGACAGCTACTGATAATTTTTTTATCTTCCATATTTGAGATACGTAAAATACATACTATGCAACCCACAAGGGTTTTTTTACACATACATGGTTCATTGTTTGGGGAATAGAATGTATTTTTCTACATGTTGTGATATAACATGAGGTGTTCACCATTCTGTTTGGTTTTCCATCTTGGCACTCAGAAAGACTACATTTACATCCTTTCTAGTAGTTAGGTGGGTCTATATGACCCAGTCTCTCCAGTGAAATGTGAGGAGTGATGTAGCCACTTCCAGGCCTGGTCTCAAAACATTCTAAACAATCTTCCCCAGTTTTCATGAGTTGGCCAGCTAGATGCAGAGGACCCAAATGAAAACTTTGAGGTCCTACTAGAACAAGAGTGAATGACTGCAAAGATCATAGGACTGGACCTGAGCAAGAAATAAATCTTTGCATGTGGAGCCAGTAATATTTAGAGGTTGTCTTAGCAGCTGGTATTGCTTATCCTGACTAATTCATAAGCATTCTATGCACAAGTTACACAAATGCATCAGCATATAGATTTCCTCATTTAATTTCATATCCTATAAACCAATAACTATTATATGGATCTATAAAATAACAAGGCTTTATGAAAACTAAAAAATAGAATACATGGGCAGAGCCTGTGGCTCAGTGAGCAGGGCACCAGCCCCATATACCGATGGTGGTGGGTTCAAACGCAGCTCCAGCCAAACTGCAACAAAAAAAAATAGCCGGGCCTAAACCCAGGAGTTGGAGGTTGCTGTGATCTGTGATGTCATAGCACTCTACCAAGGGTGGTAAAGTGAGATTCTGTCTCTAAAAAAAAAGAAAGAAAATAGAATACATAATGCATCCAGCTAGAGATGCTATACTTAAATGAGACGGGCTCAATCTCTCTCTCAGCTCTTAGGAGACGAGCTGACTCTATCTCTCTGCTCTTATGAGACGGGCTCACTCTCTCTCTCAGCTCTTGTTAGACGGCCTCACGCTGTCTCTCAGCTCTTATGAGACAGGCTCACTCTGTCTCTCTGCTCTTAGGAGACGGCTCACACTTTCTCTCAGCTCTTGTGTGATGGGCTCACTCTATCCCTCAGCTCCTTTTTTTTCTTTTTTTTCTTAATAAATCATAGCTGTGTACATTAATGCGATCATGGGGCACCATACGCTAGTTTTATAGACCATTTGACATATTTTCATCAAACTTGTTAACATAGTCTTCCTGGCATTTTCTTAGTTATTGTGTTAAGACATTTATATTCTACATTTACTAAGTTTCACATGTACCCTTGTAAGATGCACCATAGGTGTAATCCCACCATTCACCCTCCCTCTGCCCATCCTCCCCCCTCCCTCCCCTCCTTCTCCCCCTTACCCATATTCTTAGGGTATAATTGGGTTATAGTTTTCATGTGAAAGCCATAAATTAGTTTCATAGTAGGTCTGAGTACATTGGATACTTTTTCTTCCATTCTTGAGATACTTTACATGTAAACATGAAAGAGGTAAAGTCTCCATCTTCCTTTAAGGCTGCATAATATTCCATGGTGTACATATACCACAATTTATTAATTCATTCATGGATCAGTGGGCACTTGGGCTTTTTCCATGACTTAGCAGTTATGAATTGGGCTGCAATAAACATTCTGGTACAAATATCCTTCTTATAATGTGATTTTTGGTCTTCTGGGTATATACCTAGTAGAGGAATTATAGGATTGAATGGCAGATCTATTTTTGGATCTCTAAGTGTTCTCCAAACATCTTTCCAAAAGGAATGTATTAATTTGCATTCCCACCAGCAGTGTAGAAGTATTCCTTTTTCTCCACACCCACGCCAAAATCTTGGGATTTTGTGATATGGGCTGATCTTACTGGAGTTAGATGATACCTCAAAGTAGTTTTGATTTGCATTTCTCTGATGATTAAGGATGATGAGCATTTTCTCATCTGTCTATAGACCGTGTGCCTGTCTTCTTCAGAGAAGTTTCTCTTCAAGTCCCTTGCCCAGCCTGAGATGGGATCACCTGTTCTTTTCTTGATGATACATTTGAGTTCTTTGTGGATTCTAGTTATTAAACCTTTGTCAGAGACATAACCTGCAAATAACTTCTCCCATTCCAAGGGCTGTCCACTTGCTTTACTTACTGTGTTCTTGGCTGTGCAGAACCATTTTAGGATTGCCTGGGTAGTCCTCCTCATAAAATATTCATCCAGACTGATTTGTTCAAGAGTTTTCCCTACACTTTCTTCTAGTATTTTTATAGTTTCAAGTCTTAAGTTTAAATCTTTAATCCAGTGAGAGTCTGTCTTAGTTAATGGTGAAATGTGTGGGTCCAGTTTCAGTCTTCTACAGGTTGCCAGCCAGTTCACTCAGCACCATTTGTTAAATAGGGAATCTTCCCCACTGAATGTTTTTAATTGGCTTTTCAAAGATCAAATAATGGTAAGTAGCTGGGTTCATCTCTCGGTTCTCTATTCTCTTCTATACATCTACCTCTCTATAGAAGGGGCATTTCTTAAACTGATAGTTTAAGATAGTTTGCCATCTACAGCAAACCCACAGCCAAAATCATATTGAATGGAGTTAAATTGGAAACATTTCCACTCAGATCAGGAACCAGACAAGGCTGCTGGATATTATCAAAAGCTTTTTCTGCATCAATTCAGAGAATCATATGGTCTTTTTTTTTTTAAATTTATTTATGTGCTGAATTATACTTATAGATTTATGTATATTGAACCAGCCTTGAGACCCTGGGATAAAACCGATGTGGTCATGATGTATAATTTGTTTGATGTGTTGCTGGATTCTGTTTGTTAGGATCTTGTTGAATATTTTTGCATCTATATTCATTAGTGATATTGGTCTATAATTTTCTTTTCTTGTAGGGTCTTTTCCTGGTTTAGGGATCAGAGTGATGTTGCTTCATAGAACATGTTGGGTAGTCTTCATTCTTTTTCTATATTTTGGAACAGGTTGAGTAATATAGGTACTAGTTCCTCTTCAAAGGTTTGGTAGAAGTCTGACATGAAGCCATCTGGCCCCGGGCTTTTCTTTTTAGGGAGGTTTTGTATGGTTGATGCTATTTCAGAACTTGATATGGGCCTGTTCAACATTTCCACTTGATTCTGGCTAAGTCTTGGAAGGTGACGTGCTTCCAAGTATTGGTCAATTTCCTTCAGATTTTAATATTTCTGAGAATAAAGTTTCTTGTAATATTCATTAAGAATTTTTTGAATTTCTGAGGAGTCTGTTGTTATTTCATCTTTGTTGTTTCTGATTGATGAGATTAGAGATTTTACTCTTTTTTTTCTGATTAGGTTGGCCAAAGGTTTATCTATTTTATTGACCTTTTCAAAACACCAACTTTTTGATTTATTGATCTGTTGTATAATTCTTTTGTTTTCAATTTCATTTAATTCTGCTCTAATTTTGGTTATTTCTTTTCTTGTACTGGGTTTGGGGTTGGAAAGTTCTTCCTTTTCCAGTTGCTTGCGATGTCCCATTAAATTGTTAACTTCCTCTCTTTCAGTTCTCTTGAGGAAGGCTTGCAGTGCTATAAATTTCCCTCTTAGAACTGCCTTTGTGGTATCCCAGAGGTTCTTATAATTCATGTCTACATTGTCATTTTGTTCCAGAAACTTGTCAGTTTCCTTCTAAATCTCATCTCTGACCCAGCTATCATTCAGCATAAGGTTATTTAACTTCCTGTTTTTGTATGAGTATGCAGATTCCTATTGTTACGGAGCTCAACTTTTATTCCAT
>CAUYPK010039491.1:0-10946 GCA_963574355.1 Loris lydekkerianus | reverse complement strand
ACACCCCATACACATCTAGTGTACATGAGTGAAGGAAAAAGAGGATAATGCAACAAGGGTATATGTGAAACTTAGTAAATGTGGAATGTAAATGTCTTAGTACAATAACTAAGAAAATGCCAGGAAGGCTATGTTAACCAGTGCGATGAAAATGTGTCAAACGGTCTATGAAACCAGTGTATGGTGCCCCATGATCACATTGATGTACACAGCTATGATTTAATTAAAAAAAAAAAAATATATATATATATATATATATATATATATATATATTCAGTAAATATCTAAGACAACCTGAAAATAATTTAATTAATGATTTTTAAATATTTTCACAGCACACCAGTTGAAAATGACTGGTCTAGAGATTTGGAAATGGAAAAAGAGATACACCTAGGTGTGAGGAGATCCTGTCTCTAAAAATAGCCATGCATTATGGTGGTCACCTGTTGTCCCAGCTACTTGGGAGGCTGAGGCAGAGCCTCAGTTGCTTGAGCCCAACAGTTTGAGGTTACTGTAAGCTATGACATGACTGCACTCTACTGAGGGCAACAAAGTGAGACTCTGTCTCAAAAAAAAAAAAAAAAAAGACATGTTGGGTAAGGGAAGGTTGTTACTTTTTGTTTGTTTGTTTGTTTTAGCTACTATCAAATCCAAAAGAATGACAAAAGTTCAAATAAATGTACCAGACAAAGGCCCACAAGATCTCAGTGAACAGCCTGAAATTCCCCCCAAAGAGACCATAATCAGGAAATTATTGATAATCAGCCTTTTAAAAAGTGACTGGTATAGATAATCAATTCAATTGGAAACTAGCCCTTGAAGATTGAGTGCTATTGGTGACCTTCGTGGTGGCAGTGAGTCGGGGATATAGTTATTTCCTATGCCTTGAAAAAACCTGCCCAATAAAAGATATAAAAAAGGCACAGGGAAGTTAAAAGGGTGAAGGAAACCTGGTGGGGCAGTGATCGACAGAGTAGATCTGAATTAGACGTTGGTCTGACGGGAGACCTCTGGGATAGCATTGTCTTACTCTCTTGACTAGGATAGTACAAGTTGTTTAAGACCTGGAAAAGTTCAAAGTGGAGGAGGGATTCTAATAGGGCCGAATGTAGGGACCTGCCCAAATAGAACCACCTTGCCCAGAATAGAAGTTTCTGCCCAGGAAGGAATGAGCCAGTGAAAGTCCCACCCAGGAAGGAATGAATGCTCCAATCTCTACCTCCCCCTGAACTCATATTCCTACCCCACATGCTGTCTTCTTTTTCAAACTGAGCCCGCTTGCATCCAGGTGAAATAAAGGCCACCTTGCCACACAGAAACTGGACTCCACTTCCTTTTGTCCATGTCTCAGAATAACCTCCCATTATCTGTCCTTAACCTCTCAGATTCTGCCTTTGGTGCGCATGGTAAGGAGGTAGATCCTAATGGGACAGACAGTTCTCAGGAGCAGCAACAGCTTTTTCAGTTAGGAACGTGTGGAAGGGGATTTTCCTGCCACATACTTGGAGATCAGGAAACAATGCCCCTAAGAGTCATATTTTATTGTTTCGACAAATCTATTGTCAGAGGCCATGGTAGAATCTCTGGTATATGTCACAGCAAGGGAAGATTGGGTCGGGTAAGGGAAGGTTGTTACTTTTTGTTTGTTTGTTTGTTTTAGCTACTATCAAATCCAAAAGAATGACAAAGGTTCAAATAAATGTACCAGACAAAGGCCCATTTCTTTCTTTCATTCTATTTCTTTCTTTTTTTCTCTTTCATTTTCTTGCTTTCATTCTTTGTCTCCCTCCCTCCTTTCCTCTTCCTTCATTTTTCCCTCCTTCCCTTCTTCTCCCCCCCCTCTCCTTTCTTCTTTCCTTTCTTCCTTCCTTCAGTGGGTTAGATAAACTTTGTAATAGCTTATCTTCCGTATTGTGTTGCAGTTTCAGAATTACAAAGTAAAAGGAGGAAATCAAATTATAACTTGAAATATTTGCATACCCTGGTTAGGGAAGATGAGCACCTCAGGAGGTTTTAGTCAGCTCACTGGAGTCCTAAAGGAACTTCATCTGTTTTGTGCTGGAGTTGCTGGAGCAAGTATAACTCCTTGCAGGCGCGAAAGTGAGAATGATAACTTTGGAAGTAGGGTTTTTGGATTTTAATGTTTGTGAAGTTGCCTTTAATTGCATTTAACTTATGAGAGAGGAAGGGAGTTTTCACTTTAATTATACCCTTCTGATTTGACCATAAAAAAAAAAGAACTTAATCAAATTTAAAGCATCTCTACCTGTACAAAAGGAGGATCTATGTTGTATTATATTTCATGCTTTGTCTCTGGCAAATTATATATTTCAACATAATTTGAAATAGGAAATAGAGGAAGAAGAGACTTTTCATTCTAAGGATAGAAGTAAGCCCTGAGTTAATTTGATAAATACAAAAATTGGACCCACTTCAACACCTTCTGGTAACAAATTCTAAACTGCACACTAGAGCTGAGATGTACAAACAGTAGAGGGGCTGAAGCTTCTTGAGGACAGAAGATGGACTGTTAAGAAAGAATCTCCTCTGTATGTTGCAGGGAATAGGGGGCATACCTGTGGCTTATTTCAGGTTAGTGTATGGTGCCCCATGATTGCATTACTATACACAGCTATGATCTAATACTAATTTAAAAAAAATTAAAAAAAGAAATCAAAATGCTAGAGAATGTTATGAGGGAACCTTTTTTCCCTTTGTCTCCTTATTTTCTGCATAACTTCTATAAGCATAGCATTACTGGATTCTTGCCCCATTTCCCACTTGCTCCATGAAAGAGAATAGAGTTGTCTGGTAGATGGCTTCCCTAGTCTACATTTCCTCATCGAGTAAAATGGAATCACCAGAAGACAGCAAACCCCAGATCAATGAGAGGCAGGAATCCTATTCTCTAGTTCTGAATGAGCCTGCAGGCAAGCTGGCCCAGACTCCAGACATGAGAGAGCAAGGCCCTTTTATTAACATACCTAAAGTCATTCTATCTCATTGTGTTTATCAGTACTAGAGTTGACGTTTTCCTGGGTCTGATTTCCATCTGGGTCTGATTTCTGTATTATTTAGTGCCTCTTCCCATATGTACCCTCTGTTGTCACCCCCGCCTGGAGTGATAGCAAAACTCTCTTCCTTTATGGGAAATAAATGTCTCACTCATAAGTAGACTCAACCCTCATTTATATTTTCTATAAAATAAAGAAACATGTAGTAGAAAGATCATAACCATAAAGTGAAGAACACCTAAGTTGGATGTCTGAGTCCATTACAGGGTGACTGTGGACACATAAGCCACTCTCCCTGAATTTGTTTTCTCATTTGAAAAGTGAATATAATATCTCTCTGTTAAGACTATTTTGAATATTAAGTTAGATATATTTTAAAAAGCAGTTAATATTATGCCTAGTGTAATAGGGGTTCAGCAAAAGATTATTCTTATTAAGAATTATAATGGCTTGTTCAGCAAAAGCAAACTTTTCCAATAATGTATTACATTTTTTAGTACATTATGGATAGTCAATAAATGTTCATTCCGTTTAGTCCAGACTTTGCCTCTGAAGAATGAATAATAGAATCCAATCCAAAGAAGTTTTATTTGTTAAATTAAAAAGCACAATGCAAAAATCTTATAAAGAAACATCTGTCAAGTGAAATTCATAAGTTTCTTTGCTTGGGAAAGTTCTAGTTTGCGTTTTGTTATTTATGGTACAGGTTTAAGACCATGTTGGGTGGCCCAGCTGTTCCTCTTGTGCATTAGGAGTGCTGGGCACTGCATACTTTTTAAATCCAAAAGCAATAGCTCTTTCCCTTGTTATGATCCAGCTCAAGATGTAGTTAAGTTAGCTGGACCAAAAGCTAAGTGGAGGTATTAACCAGAGCAAGGCTCTGCTTATCCCACTTTGCATAGTTTCTCTGGTTTATAATATGATTGGTAACCAGGAAAGCTGAGTATAACCAACCATCTGGGTTAAAATGTAGGCAAAATTATGAATGCTGGCAACAGCCTCAGGTTAAGAGAGACACCATGTTTATTCAAGAATATGGCATGACAGTAATTGGTTTCTGGCATGTGCTCTCTTTTTTAAGGCAAGAAATCAAATGACCCCTGTTAGAAGTCTTTTATCAAAGCCTCACACTGCACACTCATAGTGCTTATTTGCTTTTTAAAGAAATCGATGAGAAATGTAGGTCAATTAAGGGGAATAGAGTAGAGAGGGTTAAAAAAATCCACAGAAACATGAAATCTTTAGGGATTTGTGTGTGTGTGTGTGTGTGCTTGAAAGAGTAATGTTACTGAACCAAATGATAGTCTCTGTATAAAGAAAACACTATACCACTTCTCAAAGTAAGTATTTCTTAATATGCATCTAAAGTTTCATTGTTAAAGAGTCAAATTTTCCAAATCAGAGAAAAGTATTACTTCATGGTTCCCAAGTTTCCAATCACTTAACATATGAAACATTGATGTTTAAGCGTCAAAGGCTCCAAGTGAAAAGCATCTGTTTGATGTCGGCGAGGTCCCTGACAAATTCCGTATTAAAAGACTCTTTGTGCTTCTCTTTGAAAAATATATCACTTTATAATAAATCTCTGGGCTCTGACACTTTCAGTGATGAGGTTCATTTTATAGACTTATGCAAAAGAATCTGTTTGCCACACCTGGCTCTTTGTGAGAAGAGAGTGGCAGATTTTAAAATCAAAATTAACATAAAGCTTCAGGTTCAGAGGCTAACCTGAGTACCTTTATTTTCTTTACATTCGGAACATACATTCTCAGAAGAGTGAACTTTCTCTTTAGACCTATCTCATTTTCCATTTATTTTTTATTTCTAAAAATTAAGATATAAAATCATAAAGGATACAAGGAATTAAAGCTTTTGAAATATTAATTATGATGGCAAGATGCAATGGCTCATGCCTGTAATCCTAGAACTCTGGGAGGCAAAGATAGTTGGATCCCTTGAGCTCAGAAGTCTGAGACCAGTCTGAACAAGAGCAAGACACATCTCTACTAAAAACAGAAAAACTAGCCAGCTGTTGTGGTGGGCACCTGTAGTCCCAGCTACTTAGGAGGCTGAGGTAAGAGTATTGCTTAAGCTCAGGATTTTGAGGTTGCTATAACTTATGATGCCATAGCACTCTACCCAGGAAGAAAGAGTGAGACCTCATATCAAAGAAAAAAAAAGGAAATATTAAATATGAAGGTTACTGTGTCACTATGGCACAAATAACTTCAGATTGTTGGTACGATTATTTCAGCCATTGTTGGGGCTGGCTGATCTGCACAGAGACTGCATGCTATACACAATATTCTATTTTGTGGTTGCTAAGGGAATGAGAACTATAGCAAAAATGAATAGTTTACTCAATATTGAATAGTATTGTGATAAGGAATTAGAAATTAAAAAGTAGCATATTTAAGAAAGTGTTCCACCTTCACTAAAGAACTTTTACAACACCACAAATAACACGAAGTATATGCATTCCATCATACAGAAATAATCACTGGCACACACTGATTTCTTTTAACACACAAATTTGTAAACTTAAAAATATGTATATGTTTTTTTAAAAATGGCATGGAAACCTTCATTTGTTGTTTAAGATAGTATTTTATTTTTATGATATATCAAGAAATAGTGTTCAATCTCTCTCTCTCTCTGTTGGGTGTGTGCATGGACACACATATACTTATTTTAATGGTTGCATAATATTTCATTATATGGGTATCTCACAATGAAACCATCACTTAACCAAAGAACTAGATGGTCACCAATGACTTATATATGTCAGGTTTCTAAACTATGTGCTTTCCTTTCCCTCCAACTATCACGAAGCTCTTGGTTTTTTATTATTCTCTTCCTTTAAAAAATAAACTATATGTGTGCACATATGTGCACATGTATGTGAAATATGGTTAAATTTCTCTGCCATTTGGCCTTTAAAGTAGCTTATTGTTTGTGGCCTTCTTCCATCGCTCAACATTATGAATGATTTAAAGATCCATTCATATCATTGAATATAAATCCCTCCCATGTGAAATTATAGTGTTAAAATACTTCTATTTATCCATTCTGTTATTGACAAACATTTGAGGCCTTGAAGATTTGAATGTGTGTGTGTGCTGCTCATGAGAACACCACTGACATGAATATTCTTGTGTATGTCTCCTGACACATGAGAAAAAAATCAAGGTGAGAAAAGGCTGGATCATAGATGATGATAATGTTTGGCTATACAATAAAATGTCAAATTATTTTCCAAAGCGAATTATAACCAATTTACCCTCTCACCCAAAGTATACAAAAGGGCGTGAAAGTACTAGTCGCTCCATATTCTTGGCCACAAAATCTAAGCTGTTTTTTAAATTGTAGGTCTGCACTGGCCTGGCATGTGCTTTAATTAGCATTTCCCTCATGACTAGTAAAGCAGAGAACCTATTCATATAGTTATATACATTTGGATTTTACTTTTGTAAAATTTCTACTTATACGATTTAGCCTCTTCCCACTGGCTTTTTCTTTGTTTACTTAATTCTAGGAGTTTTTTGTTTGTTTGTTTTACTATGTATTTTTCTTTTCTTCCTCCCAAAAGATTGGAGGGGCACAAATGTTTTTGATATGTGGATGACTTTCAGAATGCTGAAGTCAGGGATTTTAGTGCACCCCTCACTAGAATAGTGTACATTGTACCTGATAGGTAAATTTTTAATACCTTGCCTCCCTCCCATCTCTCCCCCTTCTTGGTTTACCAATGTCCATTACACCACTTTATGACCGTGTATATTTATCATTGGTTCAATCCAAGTTGTTGAAAATGACATTATTTCATTTATTTTTATGGCCAAGTACTATGGGAGTACTCCATGGTGTGTATATATATATCACATTTTCTTTATCCACTGATTAGTTGAAGTGTCCTTCAACTGATATAGTTGATTCTATATCCACTGATCAGTTGAAGTATCCTTCAACTGATATAGTTGATTCTATATCTTTGCTATTGTGAATTGTGCTGCTATAAACATTCAGGTACAAGGGTCTTTCTCATAAAGACTTCTCTGTTGGGTAGACACTCAGTAGTGGAATTGCTGGATCAAATAGTAGATCTACTTTTCATTCTTTGAAGAATCTTCATGCTATTTTTTCACTGAGATTGTACTAATTTGCGGTTGCTTCAACAGTGTGTAAGCATTCCTTTCTCTCTGTGTTCATGCCAGTATTTATATTTTTTCCCTAATAATGGCCATTCTGATAGGGGAATTTGAAAAACCCACCAATATTTTATCCCATTCCCTACTTTTTCATTCTCATTATGATGTCTTTTGATAAATCAAGATAGTCTTAATTTTAATTTAATCCAGTTTATTGATTTTTCCCTTTTATGTGGAGTTCTTCTGTGTAGCACCAATTGTATTAAGAAATATTTTTGCTTACTCCTAAATCACAAAGATATTGCTCTATGTTTAAAAGTTTAGCTATGGTACCCTTTATATTTAGATATATACTCTATCTGAAATTAATTTTTGTATATGATGAAGTAGGAATCAAGATTCACTTTTATGGTATTCAACTTCCTCTCCCTAACACACTGCCCTGTGACCTTTGCTGTGATCTGGTGGTCATGCAAGTTTGGCTGTTTCTATCCCTCTGTTCTATTATTCTCTTCCTATAATAATGGTTCAAAGTATTAATTTCTATCATTTTATAGAAGGTCTTGAGATTAGTAGAATAAGTCTTGCAGCTATGTTTCTTCTTAAAGATAACCTTGATTGATATAGGTCTTTTGAATTTCTGTGTAGATTTTAGAATCAGCATGTTGATATCTGTAAAGAGTATGTTGACATTTTGATTGGTATTGTATTAAATTTATAGATGTACTTGGAATAATTAACATGATTACAATAATGGCTTATTTTTCATGAACATGGTATATATTCTCGATTTGTTTAGGACTTCTTTAATTTCTCTCATTATTGCTTTTGATTTTTTAATTGTTTTAGTTTTTAGCATAGCGGTCTTGTACATTTTTTATAATATTTATTCAGAGATCTTTGCTGCTTTTTATACTATTGTAAACATATTTTTAAAATTTAATTTTCTACTTTTGCTAGTATAGACAAATAATTTATTTTTATTAATCTGCTATATGACAAACTTGCTAAAGTCACTTGTTAATTCTACAAGTTTGGCTGCAAATCATTTGGGTTTTCCATGTTTAATACCATTTTTTCTCCCCAAATTCCAATTTTCTTTCTTCTTCTCTAATTCTTATGCTTTTCCTTTGTTTTCCTTGCCTTGTCCTAAGTAGGACCTCTAATGCGATGCCAAATAGAATTGACAAGAGTGGACAGCCCTATCTTCATTCCTAATTTCAATGAGAAATCTCTTAGTAAATCATCATTAAATATTTTGTAGATTCCTCTTTTAAGATTAAGGAAGTTCCCTTCTATTCCTATGATCTAGGAGTGTTTATTATTAATGTATGTTGAAGCCTATCAAAATATTTTACTTATCTGTAACAATAACAAAGATGAAATGAAATCCATGTGATTTTGTTTCTCTTTACTTATAATGCAATAAGTTGCAATGAATGTTTAATTTTAAACCCTGTTTGGTCACGATGTACTATTTCTTTTATGCATTGATGGATTTGGTGATATTTTGTTAAGGATTTTTTTCATCTATTTTCCTAAGACGAATGTGCCTGTAATTTTCCTTTTTGTAATATTATTATCAGATTTTTCTACCAAAGTTGAATGCATCATGAAATTAGCTAGAAAGTGTTCCTTTTTTCCTCTTCCTTAAAAGAGTTTTTAAAATATTAGTTTATTAGTTCTTTAAATGTTTGGGAGAATTCCTAAGTGAAGCTGTCTGGGCTTAGAGTTCTCTTTGTGAGGAGATTATTTAATAACTGATTCAATTCCTTAATAAATAAAAAAATATTTTGATTTTCTACTTATTGTTGATTTGGTGTTGGTAAAGTATGTTTTTTGAAGAAATATGTACATTTTATCTAAACTTTCAGATTTATTGGCACATGATTATTTATACTTTTCTCTTACTAGGTTTTGAATGTCTGTAAAAATTATAGTAATGACCCTTTTCTAAAAGGCTAAAGTGAGTCTGCTTACTTGCTTGCTTCCTCTCTTTCTTTCTGTCAGTCTTATTAGAATTGCTAATTTTCCTTTTCAAAGAAACAACTTTTGGCTTTCTTGATTCTTCTGATTTCACATTTGCTTTGGGATTTTATTAATTATTGTTCTAACTTTTATCATTTTCAATGTAGTACCTATTTATATTTAATTTACTGTAATTGTTTAAGATGAATGTTCAATTATTGATTTAAGCCTTTCTGCTTTCCAATGTTTACATATAAAGCTAGAGGCTTGCTTCTGCACATTGTCTTAGTTGAATTCAACTAATTGTCATATGTTAATTACCATTTAATTCAAATTATTTTTTAGTTTGTATTGTGTCTGTTATTGATATATAACTTACGTAGAAGTACATGTGTATTGCTTATTTTTCAAACATTTGGGAATCTTCTGCCTTTATTTCTTTTTGCCTTTATTTCATTGTGGTCAGAGAATATACTTCAAAGCTATTAAAACTGACTAAAGTTGGCCCTATGGCCCAGATTTTACTGATTTTAGTAAATGTTTCATGTGTACTTAAAACAAATGTATATTTTGTTAGTATTCTAGTTTGTTAGTTAGATCATTTCTTAATTGACTTTTTCATATGCTTCATATTCTTACTATCTTTATAATCTACTTGTTTTATTTTAATTTTTTTAAATTAAATCTTTAAATCTTTTTTATTATTGTTGATTTGCCTATTTTTAAACTATGTTTTATTAATTTTTTTACATATATTGAAGGCGTGTTAGTAAATACATACATAGCTAAAATTATTATATATAGTATTCCCTATTGGTTGATATTTTCTGATTTGCTTAATTTTAAAAGGTCCATACCAGTTTTGTTTTGATTATTGTTTATATAGCATATCTTTCTCTATCTTTCTTTTAATAATACTGTATATCTATATATACTGTGTACCCTTTTTTAGCAGAATGTTGTTGGCTTTCAATAATTTTTATCTTTGATAGGACTTTTTAACCCATGTTCATCACATCATTACTGATATATTTAGGTATAAATTTCCCATCTTCCTATTTTTTTCCTATGTGTGTCATCCTTATTATATTCTTTCTTCTTTCCTTTCCTCTGGATGAATTTTAAAATTCCACCTCTTTTCTATTAGCTTTTAAATTACATATTCATTTGCTATTCTCACAATGATTACTCTATATATTAGAACATGTATTATGACTTACTGTAGTTTTAAAGTAGACTAACACTTTTGCCATTTCCCAGACAATGCAAGGACCTTCGAACACTTTATATTATTTGATCCTCATACCACTTTTACTATTTTTGTTAGGTATTTTCATTTTACATACATTTTTATCTCTATAACACATTATTTTTATTATCATCCCCATTTAAAATACTTTATTTAGAGTTGCACATTTATCCTTTTAACTGCATTTAATTTTTTTGTTCGTTTTCTACATTGCCATATTTCTTTCTTTCTTTCTTTCTTTTTTTTTTTTTTCTTTTATTGTTCTTTTGGGGATTCATTGAGGGTACAATAAGCCAGGTTACACTGACTGCATTTGTTAGGTAAAGTCCCTCTTGCAATCATGTCTTGCCCCCAGAAGGTGTGGCACACACCAAGGCCCCACCCCTCCCTCTTTCCCTCTTTCTGCTATTCCTCCCCCCCATAACGTTAATTGTCATTAATTGTCCTCATATCAAAATTGAGTACATAGGATTCATGCTTCTCCATTCTTGTGATGCTTTACTAAGAATAATGTCTTCCACTTCCATCCAGGTTAATACAAAGGATGCAAAGTCTCCATTTTTTAAT
>CAUYPK010039490.1:0-16863 GCA_963574355.1 Loris lydekkerianus | reverse complement strand
CCTCTTTCATGTTTACATGGATGGAGCTGGAACATATTCTTCTTCTAAAGTATCTCAAGAACGGAAGAAAAAGTATCCAATGTACTCAGCCCTACTATGAAACTAATTTACGGCTTTCATATGAAAGCTATAACCCAGTTATAACCAGGAATATGGGGACGGGGGAGAGGGAGGGAAGGGAAGTGACAGGATGGGCGGAGGGAGGGTGATTGGTGGGATTACACCTGCGGTGCATCTCACAAGGGTACATGTGAAACTTAGTAAATGTAGAATATAAATGTCTTAACACAATAACTAAGAAAATGCCAGGAAGGCTATGTTAACCAGTGTGATGAAAATATGTCAAATGGTCTATAAAACCAGTGTATGGTGCCCGATGATCACATTAATGTACACAGCTATGATTTAATAATAAAATTAAATTTAAAAAAATAAATATTAGCTAGGCATGGTAGTGTGTGTCTCTAGTCCCAGCTACTCAGGAGGCTGAGGCAGGAGATTCTGTCTAAAAAACAAACACAAATAAAAGGCCAGACACGGTGGCTCATGCCTGTAATCTCAGCACTTGGAAGGCCAAGGTGGGTGGATTACCTGAGCTCACAGGTCGAGACCAGCCTGAGCCAGAGCAAGACTCTGTCTCTACAAATAGTTGGATGTTGTGGCAGGCACCTGTAGTCCCAGCTACTTGGGAGGCTGAGGCAAGAGAATCACTTAAGCCCAGGAGTTTGAGGTAGCTGTGAGCTATGACACCACTCTACCAAGGGTAACAAAGTGAGACTGTGTCTCAAAAAAAAAAAACAAAAAAAAAACACAAAACTATATGCTCACAAGAAAGACTCAAACTCAAGCATCAGGGATGGGGAGAAGGGATAGGATAAGTCCCCACCCAACCAGTACATTGAACATTGCACAGGTTTCTGATGCACTTCCTGGGTGAAGGGCAGGACTACAACTTGGATTTTAACCTTACAAAAGCAAACAATATACCCTAATTGTATGTACTCTCATTTTAATCTGACAATAAAAAAAAAAAAAAAATCCAATTTAAAAAATCTCATCAAAGCTATCTATGAAGTTTGATGAGAGACAGATCATGTAAACGCTGTTTTGAAGTGAGAGGCTATTTGCAAATGGAAACCAGGGATCTTACGTTTAACTGGATAAGGCAAGAAGAGCTTATCATCAGGGGAATGGTAAAAGGTATTGTTTATCAAGTTCCTAGCAAGTAGCCTGTTTCAGGTAAACTAAATACATCTTTTTATCAGGCTATATAATAAATGGGATTTCATGGAAAAGCTATAAAAAACTTAAATTTTTTAGACAAAATGTGGCTATCCTTGGAATAAAACTATGTATTTTTAAATAACAGTTTGTAATAAAAGGCTTTTTTCTTTTTTTTTTTTAGAGATAGAGTCTCACTTTATCGCCCTCAGTAGAGTGCTGTGGCACCTCCAACTCCTGGGCTTAGGAGATTCTCTAGCCTCAGCCTCCTGAGTAGCTAGGACTATAGGCACCCACCATAATACCCGGCTAATTTTTCATTGCAGTTTGGCTGGGGCCGGGTTGGAACCCGCCACCCTCGGTATATGGGGCTGGCGTCCTACCCACTGAGCCACAGACACTGCCCCTTTTTTTGTTTTTTTTTAGAGAAAGTCTTGCTCGGTCACCTGGGCTAGACTGCCACAGCCTCTCAGTCTTGCTCACAGCAACCTCAAACTCCTGGGTTCAAGTGATCCTCCTGCCTCAGCCTCCCAAGTAGCTGGGAATACAACACCCAGCTAAATTGTCTAGCTCAGACTGGCCTTGAATTCCTGATCTCAAGCAATCTTCCTGCCTGGCCTTCTGGAGTGCTAGGATTACAACCACCATGACAGCTTGTAATTACACTCTTAAACATACTGTAAAATACTTCTTAGGATAATTTCATGAAACAAACAATTAAATAATCCAAGGATACCCTCCTTCTAACCGATCTGCCTTGGAAGTCAGTATTTGTGGAAGCAGGGCAAATTTGTAGAAATGGAAGAATCAAACTACTAACACAAAAGTTATAATTTCTCCCCCTCTCTTTCTCTCTCTCTTTTTTTCTGTTTTTCCTCCATCTTACATCTTCCCCCTACTCCACCCCTCAATACACACACACTTTGTAAAAGATGCATAGAGACAGTGACACTTTCTGGCTTCAAGGGAACTTTTTTAGTCTAAAGGTTTCCTTATTGGCCCTCTGTCCTTCCTTCTCCTACATGGAGAGACCAAATAGCTTGAGAACAGATGTTTCTAATTTTTGGAGATAGTCCTTATTTTTGAAACTTGAATCTCTTGAGAAAAGCCTTCTTTAACTATCCTCAGCTTTTGAGAACAACCTTGGCCTTTGTCACATGACCACCGTAAAAAAAAAAAAAAAAAAAAGAATAGACCGCGATGTTCCTCAGCCATGCACAAGGATCGATAAATATTAGAATTGTGGAAGCAGAGCAGCTTTCACCACACACGGTCATGCTCCTCCACTTTGCACTTACATAGTCAGGCTACCCCGTCAAGAAAAAGGTAAGCCTGTCTAACTCTAAACTTGTGCGAAAGGTTTGTTTGCCTTGGTCATTCTGAGTGCTCCAGTTATCAATTAGTATATACTAGGGTAAATATAATAGATCTGCCTTCCACAATCCTGCGTCTCTCACTTTATTTGACAAATATTTTGCCATCTGATAGTTACCATCCCTGGAACACCCTTCCCTGAAGATGTCCTAGTTCCCAGAGTGTGATGCTCACTTCTGGAGTCTTTGCACTTATCACCGCCTCTGGCAATCCTCTAGGTGTGGTATCCTGGGGCTCAGGCAGCCTATAATTCACCTGCCCATCCTAGCCGTGGCTGCTCTGTCCCTGTGAACGCCATCCCAGGCTGCCACAGTTCTCCCCTTTCCCCCTCACACCCAGGGCTCTAGATTGAGAAGGATCCCGTGCTTGGTTTAATGCTCTGTTACTCTCTTCACATTCCTAGTGATTGTAGTGAAATCAGAAGGGACAGGAGAGTGTGCAGGTGAGCAGAGGAGACAGAGGCAGCACAAGCCTTTCCACGGTTCCTTGTCATCCCATTCACAGGCAGCACTCTGTGTGTCCCGTGAGCACCACATTCTGATAGACCCACAATTCAAGCAGACAAGGCAAGTAAGTACACAGTAAGTGTGTTATGTCTCCAGCTGAGTAAGCGGGGTGCTGACAGCTCCGAGGGGCCAGGCTTTCCCTTGGAACTAGAACTTCGAACACAGAAGGCAATGACATTCTGAGACATAAAAGGCCAAGGCACCCAGTGAAGTCCTTCCCTACTTGTGTTATTTCCCTGTGTTAGCCAACCACCTAGCTGAGGACCTTTGCTTTGCCTCTCAGTTCTACTGCTCAGTAAGTCAAAGCAGTATTGGTAGAATTCATGTACATCAAGAAGAGAAATAATCATCGTTGGGTTTGTTTTGTACAGAGTTTCTACTGCTTTGGTAAGAACAAAAATAAGCATGTATGAGGTACAAAAGAGAAATTATGTCATTTTTGGTGAGTCCACATAGAAGTTAAATGCTCTTATATATGTATTTAAAACTGGCTTTGTACAATGTAAAAATTAATTATAGAAGCCATGCTAATAACTTAAAAGTCAAAGGTGAAAGATTTATGAAAAGAAACCAGAGTATTATAATAATTTAAATTTAAATTTTTCTTTACTTAGAGGGACATTACATCACAAACTTAAAACACCATAACAAGTAAAGAGAGAAGCTGCAGAAGAAAAGGGGGAAAGCTTTATATTTTACTACTTTTAGCAGTATTTTTTTTCCTACCTTTTGAACAAATATCCCTGAAGAAGGTGGCTCAGGGAAAGATTCCCACCTGCCCCCACTGCCAGAGCTGAGGCAGGAGAAGTGACAGACTTTCTCTGCTCCTGTGAATAAAGGTCCACCCTCAAAACCCAGCCGCCCACACCTAGGCGCTGCCTTCCTGTAGTAAACATTCAGGCTTCAGTGCTCCTGGAGGTAGGAAGTGGGGGAGGAAGGAAGACTTTGTTCCACTGCTGGGGCACATTTTCCCATAGAAACAATGTCGTAGGTCACAGTTCTGTAGTCTCAAAGTCCAGCTGCATATGGGCTACACAGCCTTCTAAGAGCTGGCCTGAGAACCTAACCAGTATTTAAAACATCGTTTTCTTTAGGGAAAATATATTTTCAGTTTCAAACAACCAAGGCAGAAATCAACTTTTGAGAACATAACTCAAGTCACAAGCAGAGACTGTCTCTTCCTAGCTCAGAAATGCTGACACCACAGAGAAGGGATGATGTCTGTTAGAGCCAGGTAAACAACTAAATGTTAGTAAGCCAAGAAAAAAAAAAAAAAAGAAAGAAAGAAAAAAAGAAAATGAAAGAAACAAACAAACCAAAAGATAGCAATAATTTCACCTTATGCTCTGGGTGGTATAAAGGGACCAACCCTTCAGATTTGCAGCTTGAAGAACTTGGTTGCAGGTTCTCCAGGGTTGATTGATCTCTGGCAACCAACGTGCACCAACCAAGCTCAAGAGACTGCACTGAAAACCAGATTTCAATCCATTAAGAACTCAAGAATAGCTGGCTAAGTTGGACTAATGATTCATCCAGCCTGGTATTCTCTGACAATGATTGTGAACTTCTGTGTTTTGTTCATTGTAAACTCTAGTGTTGAGCATAGTTCCTAAATGTTGTAGTTTCTCAATAAATGTTTGTTGAAATGAAGAGTTTATGAATATTGTAATTCCCCACTGTGTCATACAGTTCAGAAAGGTGAGGAGGGATTTCCTTCAAATTTCCACTTATTCTATTTTTAAAACAACTTTCTTCGTAGGAAATCTATTTGGTTATTTTAGCTACCCCTTTCTATAACATGGTACATCTACTAGACTAAGGTTTCCAGGGAAAATTAAATGCATGATTCTAGTTACAGTTTCATGGCCACTTTTTCAAATGTAGGGCAAAATAATGCTTTCAGTTCTGTTTTCCACATTCTTAGCAAAGAGGTCTAACCAGCATTTTTTTGCTATGTGACTTTAGGAAACAGTCAACAATAACTCATGGTTCTCTTTCTTGGAACAGAACATAGCTGTAAGCTCGATTTCTTTTAAGTATACTTCATACTAACAGTCCTCAAGGCATGCCGAATCAGTTCAGAATGAAACTCATTTGCTATACCTCTGTCCACTCACATAGCTTTGTTCAATTTATCTTTTCCTCAATTTAGATCCATCCGCTTGGTGTTTACTACTCTGGAGAGTTTAAGGCCATTTCAGTCTATAACTTCTATATGAGCTCATTTTTAGACAGTCCCTGGGAGTTTTAAATTAAGACAAGTGCCCCGGCAGTAATCCTTGGGGGCTCCACTCTGAAACCAAAAGAATCCATCTGGTTTCCTGGTATCAATAGTAATGAGCAAAACTTGGGTGTTGGCCCCCGTTCTGCCTCTTAATAGTTGTTTGACTGCAGGCAAGTTATTTATTCTCAACTTTAAAATGGTATAAATAGTACCTGCCTCACCTCTCTTGCAGGGTCAGGTCAAGCATTACATGCGATAATGCGTATGAAAGCACTCCAAAAATGCTAACTGACTGCATAAGGGGCGGTATGAATATCTCCGTACAGGAGCTTGTCTATTTAAACCAGTGTTTCCCTGAGCTAAGCCTGCTCTCTCTTCATTCGTTCAATTCACTCAACAGATATTATTTCAGTGCGTGTTTTTTGCAAGGCCTTCTCCCCACTTACTTGGTAACTTAGTAGGGGAGTTTTATTTGTTTTTTCCCTTGTTTAATGTGTATATTGGTAGAAATTTTGTAATGTGCGCTGTTTCCATGCTCACTTATCCCTCAAAGAAATGTGGCCAAGTAGTGAAGCGTGAGGCATGCTCCAGCATGCGTTTGCAAAGGAAGAAGGCCAAGACACAACCTCCGTCTGCAGCTCTCTTCTGAAAGCAGGAATGCCTCTTCTCCCACCCTAGAAAATACAGAAGGAAAGTCTGGTCCAGAGGGGGTTACGATGATTTGGTTTCCCCCCACCCAGAAGCTTTGTACCTAATCCCCAAAGCAACAGTTTTCGGAGGTGGGTAAATACCTACTGGCAAGTAGTTAGGCCATGAGGGCTCCACCCTCATGAATTGATTAATGTCAATTACAAAGGGCTTGAAGCTACAAATTCACTCTCTTGGTCTCTCAGGAGTTCTCTTGCCTTTCCACCTTCTCCCATGGATGACACAGCCAAAAGGCCTCATTAGATATGGTCACCTCTTAGACTTCCAGCCTCCAGAACCTCGAACCAAATCAATTTTTCTTTAGAAATTGCCCAGTCTCAGCTATTCTGTTATAGTAGCCTCAGATGGACTAGGGTATATAGCTGGGGAGGACAGTGAGAAGGGAATCAGAGGTCACTATATAACCCCTCAACCAGTATAATAATAAATAGATTTACTTACATGAAAGTAGCTAATTGCAATCGCTTTTAATTTAGCCTGTGGTCAATTCTAGCAAAGAATAATTTCTTCAACTTTTAGAAGTCTCTGATGTGCGGCGCCCATAGCTCAGTGGGTAGGGCCTTGGCCACATACACCAAAGTTGGCCAGTTCAAACCCAGGCCCGGCCAGCTAAACAACAATGACAACTACAACAGTAAAATAGCCAGGTGTTGTGGTTCCTATCGTCCCAGCTACTTGGGAGGCTGTGGCAAGAGAATCACTTAAGTCCAAGAGTCTGAGGTTGCTGTGAGCTGTAACGCCACAGCACTCTACCGAGAGCAACATAGTGAGACTCTGTCTAAAAAAAAAAAAAGGAAAAAATAGAAGCCTCTGATGAAGGTTTGTAGATACTGTTTTCCAAAGGAAAAATAAAAGGCCAAACACTTTTAGGGAAAAAGGGGAAAGACAAATTTGTAAAATGATTTAGCTGTATGGCAGGTTATGAAGGCGTAAAAAGGAAGAGATTTTAATGGTTCTTTCCCTCATCCTTTGTGGCTCAGATTCATTCTAAAAATAATCTTAATCCCAGGAAGGGAAGCTGAGGAAAGACTTTCCACGTTCCAAGTTTCATGATATCCTTGGGGAGGAACAGAACAAAAGGGAGAGGGAGATAGGAAGCAGGAACTATTAATATTAAAGGTAATCTGGAGGAGACTTCACCTACTCAGAAGAGGTGGGGTGAAATTAAAGGCCAGTCTAGCTGTGAGGAGATAGGCACCTTCCATTCTTACTGAATTCTGAAGGCCTGTCAATTATAATACATCAGCAAGGATTATGCATCAATTTACCTTTTCAGTCTTATCTCCCACAAATTCTTCTGGCCATCTATATTGTACTCAAATAAATTTTCTTCTCCTTTTTTTTTTTTTTTTAATAGAGACAGAGTCTCACTTTATGGCCCTCCATAGAGTGCTGTGGCATCACAGCTCACAGCAACCTCCAACTCCTGGGCTTAGGCAATTCTCATGCCTCAGCCTCCTGAGTAGCTGGGACTACAGGTGCCCGCCACAACGTCCGGCTATTTTTTTGTTGCAGTTTGGCTGGGGCCGAGTACAAACCTGCCACCCTTGGTATATGGGGCCAGCACCCTACCCACTGAGCCACAGGTGCCGCCCCCTCAAATAAATTTTTATCTTTTCTTTTTCTTTCTGTTGCCCTGGGTAGAGTGCCATGGTGTCATCATAGCTCACAGCAACCACAAACTTCCAGGCTCAAGGAATCCTCTTGTTTCAGCCTCCCTAATATGTGAGACCACAGGTACCCACCATTATGCCCAGTTAGTTTTTCTATTTTTAGTAGAGATGGGGCCTTGCTCTTGCTCAGGTTGGTCTTGACCTCTTGAGCTCAGGCAATCCAATTGCCTCAGTCTCCCAGAGTTCTAGGATTACAGACATGAGCCACTGCATCTGGCCAGATGTTTTATCTTTTCAACATCAGGCTTCTTTCTTTCTATCAGCAACAGGTGGCTCTTTTGCAGATGTTCCTTCAATTCCAATTAATTAAGGTAAAAGTCTGTTTTTTTTTTTTAAGTTTACCCCATCTCTACAAAAATTTTAAAAATTAGCTAGGCATGTTGGCACACCTGTAGTCCTAGATACTCAGGAGGCTGGAGCAGGAGGATTGTTTGAGCCCAAGTTTTCAAGGCTGCAGTGAGCTATGATCATGCCACTTCACTCCAGTCTGGTAACAGAGTTAGACCATCTCTAAAATTAATTTTTTTTGTAGAGACAGAGTCTCACTTTATCACCCTCAATAGAGTGCTGTGGTGTTACACAGCTCACAGCAACCTCCAACTCCTGGGCTTAGGCAATTTTCTTGCCTCAGCCTCTCGAGTAGCTGGGACTACAGGCACCCATCACAACGCCCAGCTATTTTTTTTTGTTGCAGTTTGGCTGGGGCTGGGTTTGAACCTGCCACCCTAAGTATATGGGGCTGGCGCCCTATCCACAGAGCCACAGATGCCACCCTCTAAAATTAAAATGTTTTAAAAGTGAATTATTTCAAACATATATGAAAATAGTATACATAACATTATCAATTTTTATCTGAATAACTTGAAGTAAATTGCCAACATGGTGCCATTGAGATGCTTTGACATGCCCCTTCAAGGAAGGGCTTTTTCCTCACCTGAGTTCAGCACAGTTGTCAGCTATCATTTCCTTAAGGGTTCGTCTCATTTGCAGGGAGCTACCTTGCCCAAAGAGATGCACCTTTCCTGGATAGCCCAAATCCAATGACTGATCAAGGCAAGTGCAGAAAGGCATGCGCCATTTCAGTCCTGTGCAAGGTCGACTTTGATGGGCCATTACACTCAAGAGCTCCCTATGTGGGGTCAGCTGAGGCTATCAGTTTGCATCTCAGATTAGCTTTTCCCTCTGCCCAATCCTATTTCCTTTCCCTCCCATTCACAGCCCTTGGTCCCAAGGGCTCTCTCTAATAAACATCCTGAACACTAAAGTCTGTCTCAGAGTTGGCTTCCTGGAAAACCCAAACAGCCACAGTAGGAGCCAGGAGAGGTCTGAGAAAGCAGAGGTAAGACGGGGTGGGGGCTGGTTTACTCACTACCCAGCTGGGAAGGAGGACCACGTCACCTCAGACAGACGGAGCACAGACAGCCCCTGGCGCAAGCTGCAGTCCAGGTGTTAAAGCTTTCAACCAGTAGTGAACTGGGATGATATTCCAGGGAGAGAGAATTTGTTAGCTGGAGAATACATGGTGGGAAGAGTAACGATAAGGACAATGGGATTGGATGGTTATTACTTAGCCCTGATGAAGCTTTAGGAAAAGAAACCAAAAGGCTGAGAAGTGACCAGCAGGCAACCGAGAGCCAAATGAGAGCTTTCACCAGAGGATCTCTGACAGCACGTAAAGAAGGTTTTCACAACCTGTAGGAAGAAGGCAGAAAAAGTTGCAGATGAGACTCAGACTAAGCTCCAAAGAAGGTTAAACTATCGACAAAATTAGGTCTCCTATGCCAGGGAAAGAATGAGACTCTGACTCCGTGGAATGAAGACATCTCGGTTGATCCCCCATGCTGGGAGAATGGGGACTGAAAGAAAAAGCATCCCCAGAAAAAGAAGAAAACTAAAAAGTAAGCGGAGTGAGTCGGCTAGTTTACATTTAAGCTAGCCATTGCTAGCAAGCTTCCTGCCTTTTCTGAAATTCTAGCCTGTTGCGGATACCGTTTACAAACACCCTGCTGGGTCTGTGGACTCTGCATCCTGTACTCTGAGGAGAATAATGGTCATAGAAAAGTCTGCAGGGGTCCTCACACTTTTAAAACAGGGGGCCAGTTCACTGTCCCTCAGACCATTGGAAGGCTGGACTATAGTTTAAAAAAAAAACTATGAACAAATTCCTGTGCACACTGCACATATCTTATTTTGAAGTAAAAACACAAAACGGGAACAAATACAATCACACCACCTCCTGTGGCCCGTGGGCCTGCAGTTTGAAGACCTCTGTAGAGCATTTGCTGCCTGTTAAATAGGCAAAGCAGATACCCATTGTGGAGATTTGCATTTGCCTGGGGCAGAGACCAGGGGAGTAGCTCTAGCTCTGGAGAAATGGGCAGAAGAGCTTATATCCCCTATACCAGAGGAAAATCCTCTGTGGTGGTGATGGGAGGGAAATGCCTCCCTCAGACCCATCCCTCAGAGGAGATTAAGGCTGATGGCATTTTACTCCACGGAGAACTAGCAGAGCTTAACACCTCCCTAGAAATCTGTGTGTGTGACCTCAAGCAGGAGGCTCTCCCAACATAAGGCTCAAATTTCAGATTGCTAAAGGCCACCCTTAAGGTTAATTATAATAACAATAGAAGTGATATGATCAATCCCAGAAACTGCTGACGTCTTGTTCCCTCCCTCATCTTACCCCCTGGGTGAATAGACTTCAATAAAATCAGAGTGGAGCAAACACTCTAGGCCATTGCCAGAATCCCTCCACTGGGCAAAGGATCCCCTGAGCTCTCACTTTTAATTCTACTCTATGTCTCTTGTCTTTCTTTACTGTCACTTCTAACTCTATATTTCTTCAGTTGATCATCGCCAATTTCCACAGGTCTCAGTGGACGCTGCTCTCGGGGCGGGACCCCAACACTCCCCCCAATAAATTTTGAGTTCCCAGATTCCTTTTGCTCCTCCAAGCCTTGAGTTACCCTTTCCTAACAAGAGCTACAAGTTTCCCTTTCTTGAGAACAATGCAAAGGCCTCTCTCCCACAAGACAACGTGGGATCCCTCAGGATCTTCTCCCACCCTCCTGCCTGTTCACTAAATCTCTAATTAGGGTTATGTTACACATAACCCACCTGGGAATATGCTGGCCTGATAAGAGAAGAAAGAAATCATATCCCAAAGTAGCAAAGAGATCTAGCCAAGATGGACTGCAAGAGATGGAGGAGTAAGCATGGTTCTAGATTCTAAGGATGCTTGATCAAGGAGAATAGAATATAAAACTAGACAAAATTTGAGCATGCTCTTCAAAATCGCATGATTACATTTTGACAAGAATCCCCAAGAATTGTAAGCTTGCTAGTAAGATGTCTTCTAGGAAGAATGGAAAAAGTAATGGCCAATGCTAAGTGAGGTCGAAATGCTATAAATGTCTTATAGCAGATAGTAAAGGAAAGAATTAAGGCTAGGCACGGTGGCTCATGCCTATAATCCTAGCACTATGGCAGGCTGAGTCAGGTGGATTGATTGAGCTCAGAAGTTGGAGACCAGCCTGAGCAAGAGTGAGATCTTGTCTCTACTGAAAATAGAAAAATTAGCAGGGCATCATGACAAGTCCCCATAGTCCCAGCTACTCTGAACCCAAGTGATTGAAGTTGCTGTGAGCTATGATATCACAGCACTCTACCGAGGGTGACAGAGTAAGACTCTGTCTCAAAAAAAAAAAAAAAGAAGAAGAAGAAGAAGAAGAATTAAAAGACCCCGGGAAATAAAAAAGGATAAAATGCCTAAGGG
Organism: Loris lydekkerianus; assembly: GCA_963574355.1. Taxonomy (NCBI): domain Eukaryota; kingdom Metazoa; phylum Chordata; class Mammalia; order Primates; family Lorisidae; genus Loris; species Loris lydekkerianus. Next base: position 5,382 of record CAUYPK010039490.1, on the reverse strand, counting down.
TAAAATTCACAAAAGAAGTGTAAGACTTGTACACTATGGACTACAAAAAAATTCAACAACATTTTGTGGAAATTAAAGGAAACTTAAATAGAAAGATATTTTGTATTTATGAATTGGAAGACAATATTTAAGACAAGAGTCATCTCCAAATTGATCTACCAATTCAATGTAGACCTTATTAAAATCCCCCCTGGCTGTTTTGCGATTAAAAAGCTGATTGTAAAATTCACATGGAAATATGAGGGACCCTGAAAAAGAACAAACGTGGAGCACTAAATCCCTAATTTCAAAGCGTAATAAAAAGCTACAATAATCAAAACAGCATAGTACTAGCATAAGCACAGATATGCAGATCAATAGAATAGAATCTAAAGTTCAGAAATAAACACACACATACATACATATGCATAGATTTGTGGATATCTTAGTTTATTTCCCTTGCTACTATAACACAATACCTGAGATTGGATAATTTATAAAGAACAGAAACTTATTTTCTCACAGTTCCAAAGGCTGGAAAGTCCAAAATAGAGGCACTGGCAGGTTGGGTTGTTTAGTGAGGGATGCTTACTCTGAAGGGGAGGAAGGCCATGTCCTCACAGGGCAGAAAGTGGAAGGGCAGAGACTGACCACGGCATGAAACCTCTTTTATAAGGGCCTTAATCCCATTCATGGCTTAATCATCTTTTAAAAGTCTGGCCTCTTAATGCTGTCACATTGGCAACACCTGAATTTTGGAGGGGACATAGTCCAACCACAGCAATGAATTTCCAATAAGAGTGCCAGAACAATTATATGAAGAAAGAAAAGGATGATTTATTTTTAACAAATGATGAGGACAATTGGATAGCTACATGTGAAAGAATGAAATGGGGGCTGGGTATGGTGGCTCACACCTGTAATCCTAGCACTCTGGAAGGTCAAGGCAGGTGGATCACCTGAGCTCAAGAGTTTGAGATCAGCCTGAGCAAAAGCAAGATACTCTAACTACTAAAAATAGAAAAATTAGCCAGCTGTGTGGTGGGCAACTATAGTCCCAGCAGGAGGCTGAGGCAAGAGATCACTGGAGCCCAAGTATTTGAGGTTGCTGTTAACTATGATGACAAAACAGCACTCTACCCAGGGCAACAGAGTGAAATTCTGTCTCATAAAAATAAATACACAAATAAAATAAAAATAGATAAAGGATTTAGAAAGACATTTCTCCAAAGAGGATATACAAATGGAGGCTGGGGGGCAGTGGCTCACACCTGTAATCTCAGCACTCTGGGAGGCCAAGGCAGGTGGATTGCTTGAGCTCAGGAGTTCAAGACCAGTCTGTGCAAGAGTGAGACCCCATCTCTATTCAAAGTAGAAAAACTAGCTAGTGTCTTGGCGGGCTCCTGTGGTCCCAGCTACTCGGGAAGCTGAGGCAAGAGGATCACTGGAGCTCAAGTATTTGAGGTTGCTGTTAACTATGATGACAAAACAGTACCCAGGGCAACTGAGTGAGACTCTGTGTCTAAAAAAAAAAAAAAATAAATGAATGAATAAGATATACAAATAGACAAGAACATGAAAAGAAGTTCAAAATCGTTTGTTATCAAGGAAATACTAATCAAAACCACAGCAGAATATGACTTCATACTCACTTGAATGCCTATAATTAAAGAAAATGGGAAATAGCAAATGTTGATGAATATTTGGGGAATTGGAACCCTCATTTTGCTGGTGGGAACATAAAATGGTATAGACATTTTGATAACTGAGGAGAAAGTTAAACATAAAGTTACTGTTTGACCCAGCAATTTATTTCTATATAATATATATAACTATATATAATATAGGAATATTATATATAATATGTAAACATATATTACATATGTAATATATATGTGTGTATATATAATATGTAAACATTATGTTTACAAAAACCTATACACAATTATTTATAGTGGTATTATTAGTAGTAACTAAAAAGTAGAAACCATCCAAGTGTCCACCAACTGATGAAAGAATAAACAAAATATCATATATCTACATAGTGGAATATTATTCGGCTGTGATAAAGGATGTGATTGTGATACTTGCTACAGCACAGAAGAACCTTAAAAACATTATGTTTGTGACAGAAGGTGGACACAATAGGCTATATATTCTACGATCTACATATTATGTAGAGATATTATGTGACATGGCTGGAGTAGGCAAATCCATAGAGACAAAGGTAAATTAGCATTGTCAGGGGCTGGTGGGAGGGGACAGCAAGGCATGACTGGCAATGGGCACAGAGCCACAATTAAGGGTGATGAAAGTATTGAATTGATTGTGCCAATAAATATGCAACCTTGTAAATATACTAAAATCCATTTAATTGTACTTTTTTTTTTTTTGAGACAGAGCCTCACTCTGGCATCATAGCTCACAGCCTCAAATTCTTGGAATTGAGCAATTCTCTTGCTAGAACTATAGACTCCCGCCACTAAGCCTAACTAGTTTTTCTTTCTTTCTTTTTTTTTTTTTTTGAGAAAGAATCTCACTACATCACCCTTGGTAGAGTGCCATGACATCACAGCTCACAGCAACCTCAAACTCTTGGGCTTAAGTGATTTTCTTGCCTCAGCCTCCCAAGTAGCTGTGACTACAGGTGCCCACCACAATGCTGAGCTTTTTTTTTTTTTTTTTTAGAGACAGAGACTCTCACTTTGTCGCTCTTGGTAGAGTGCTATGGCATCACAGCTCACAGCAACCTACAGCTCTTGGGCTTAGGTAATTCTCTTGCCTCAGCCCCGAGTAGTTGGGACTACAGGCACCCACCACAATGCCCATTTATTTTTTTGTTGTTGCAGTTTGGCTAGGGCCAGGTTCGAACCTGCCACCCTTGGTATGGCTGGCGCCCTACCCATTGAGCCACAGGCACCGCCCTATTTTTTTGTTGTTGTTATAGTTATCATTGTGGTTTAGCTGACCCAGGCTGGATTCGAGCCCGCCACCCTTGGTGTATGTGGCTGGCGATGTAACCGCTGTGCTATGGGTGTCAAGCCAACCTGGCTAGTTTTTCTATTTTTAGTAGAGGCAGATTTCACTCTTGTTCAGGCTGGCCTCAGCCTTCCAGAGTGCTAGGATGACAGGGATGAGCTCAGGGCCTGCCCCAAAATTGTACACTTTAAAATGGTGAATTTTATATATGTAGCATATGAATGCTATTCTAATTTTTAAAAAAGTACTCAGAGAAGTGGGCATATTAGTATGGCCAGAAAACTCACCAGATGACTATATTATGTAAGGACTTGGAGGCTATACCATCTACCAAGGCAATAAAGACAGAATTGGTGAATAGGCACCAGGATCACTAAGAAGGTCAGTGGTGTTTCTCTTTTTCAGGCTAGGCTGATGATAGGAGATGCTGTTACAATCCTAGTACTCTAAGAGACCGAGGCAGGTAAATCCCTTGAGCTTAGGAGTTTGAGACCAGCCTGAGCAAGAGTCAGACTCTGTCTACTAAAAACAGAAAAACTAGCCAGGCATTGTGGCAGGTGCCTGTAGTCCCAGCTACTTGAGAGACTGAGGCAGGAGGAGTGCTTGAGCCCAACAGTTTGAGGTTGCTGTGAGCTATAATGCCACTGCACTCTACCCAGAGTGACAGAGTGACACTCTGTCTCAAAACAAACAAACAAAAAAGTTGTTTATTAGTAGTAGAGATAGTACAACCCAGAAATATTTGAACCAGGCGGCGTCAGCATCTGTTAGAAACCATGAATGCAATTATTATGAACAACAAGGTCAAAGTGGCATCAGCGGCACTTGACCTGCTGAGAGTAATGAAGATGGGTAATAAAACATGGTGTCCCTTGCTGAAAAATAGTTGTGCAGCCAACAAGTAGACTGCTCGATCTGTACAAGCCAATGAAAACAAGGAATCTGGAGGGAATGGAACTATTTGGGAGCAAAGCTTTTGTATATGATCTACATATTATGTGAAATTAAGTTGGTATTAATCTGAACTAGATTGCTATAAATTAAGATGTTAATCATGATCCCCAGGGCAACCGCTAAGAAAATAAACTCTTAAAATACATATTGTATTTTTGGCAAGCAAATTAAAATAGTACATTGGAAAATGTCTTTTTTTTTTTTTGAGACAGAGTCTCACTTTGTAGTCAGTCCTCGGTGGAATGCCGTGATTTCAGACCTCATAGTACCCTCAAACTCTTGGGCTCAAATGATCCTCTTGCCTCAGCCTCCCAAGTAGCTGGGACTTCAAGCACCCACTGCAAATCCTGGCTAGTTTTGGAGACAGGGTCTTTCTCTGGCTCAGGCTGGTATTGAACTCCTGAGCTCAAGCACCCTCCTCAGCTTCCCAGAGTGCTAGGATTACAGGCATTAGCCACCTCACCTGGCCTGGAAAATATGTTTTGGGGACCATCTATATCCAATGGCTTTCAAGGTATAGTTTGAAAGTCCAGTCCTTCCAGGGTGGTTTGGGACAATAATGAAAGATCATTGCCATTCCAAAGCTCCGTGCTGGGTCCGTTGAGGCTCCTTGCTGGGTCCTTTTTACATACAGCTTGCTTTCCCTCTATGTAAGGCTGCTTCTTCCTCTGTCCTTGCACATGTGTTGATCCCAAATGCACTCCCTCATAAACATCCTGGATACCAAACTCTGACTCAGAGTCTTCTTCCTGGAGAGCCTAAACTGTGAAAATGCCCTATGAGCCCCAAATGCTTTCATATTTAGCATATAATGCCAGTACAATCATCGAAATCAGGAATTTCACATTGACATGTTACTATCTGATCCTCACACCATATTTTGTCTCTCATCCCAGTACAATGTCCTTTGTATATCTCCGGCCCAGAAATGATGCCTGCATTTAGTTGTCACGGCTCTTCAGTCTTCTTCCATCTTAAACAGTTCCTTTGTCTTTCTTTTGCTTTCATGACCTTGATACTTTTCAAGATTACAGTCTACGTATTTTTTTTTTAATTTATTTATTTTTATTGTTAAATCATAGCTGTGTAAATTAGTGCAATCAAGGGGTACAATGTGCTGGTTTCATATACAATCTGAAATATTCTCAATGCAGCCTTCATGGCATTTTCTTAGTTACTGTATGTAGGCTATTTGTATTCTGCATTTAGTAAGTTTCACCCATTCTAAGATGCACCATGGGTGTGGCCCCACCCATTACCCTCCCTCCACCATAACCTCCCCCCTCCCTTCCCCTTCCTTGGCCCTTTCCCCATAGTCTTGTGCTATAATTGGGCTATAGCCTTCATGTGAAAGCTATAATTTAGCTTCATAGTAGGGCTGAGTACATTGGATACTTTTTCTTCCATTCCTGAGATACTTTGCTAAGAAGAATATGTTCCAGCTCCATCCATATAAACATGAAAGAGGTA
>CAUYPK010039488.1:0-12600 GCA_963574355.1 Loris lydekkerianus | reverse complement strand
TGTTCTTCCTTTTCCAGTTGCTTGAGATGTCCCATTAAGTTGTTAACTTCCTCTCTTTCCATTCTCTTGAGGAAGGCATGCAGTGCTATAAATTTCCCTCTTAGGACTGCCTTTACAGTATCCCAGAGGTTCTGGTAATTTTTGTCTTTATTGTCATTTTGTTCCATAAATTTGGCAATTTCCTTCTTGATCTCATCTCTGACCCAGCTATCATTCAGCGTAAGGTTATTTAACTTCCATGTTTTTGTATGAATTTGCAGATTCCTGTTGTTATTGAGCTAAACTTTTATTTCATGGTGGTCTGAGAAGATGCAAGGAATAATTTCTATTCCTTTAAATTTACTGAGGTTAGACTTGTGACCTAGGATGTGATCGATTTTGGAGTATGCTCCGTGGGCTGATGAGAAGTATGTGTATTCAGTTTTGTTCGGATGAAATGTTCTGTAGATGTCTGCTAAATCCAAATGTAAAAAGTGACTAGGATAGAATTTAGATCAATGAGAAGAACAGATTCTGGTGTTTCAGTTTTTCATAGCTTCTGATTTCTGCTGTGTCCTAATTTGTCAGTCATTGAAACTACATCTTATAATATCTTCCTCTTTGAATCAAAATTACAACCAAGTTCACATAATCTCCATTTTAAATATGAATACTATTTGACAAATGTGCTTGAACTGGGGAATCAAATCTACCATGGCAACACTCCTCTGTTTGGTGCCAGGCAGTTTTAACTCCACACTCAAAATATATCAGACAGAAACACATCTCCTAGGGTTCTCTGAAGGATACTTAGTGTGTTGTCTCCATTTTTTTCAGTGGTCCCTATGTTGCTGCTTTTCTTGGAAATCTTTCTTTTTCTTAGGAAACTACTTGATTTCCTGTTCTCCTCAGTATAGCTCCAAAGTTGGATGTGTGAAAGACTGTTTTGTGTGACTTCCTGTTTTGCCCCTTGAGTTCTAGTTTTCGTAGATTCGTTTCTGTTGAGGTGCTGAAAAGATGTGGTTCTTTCTGACATTGATTTCTGTGAAAATTCCTCTAATAAAAACACTGTAGACTTCTAATTCTACACGCTTCCCAACAACTTGTGTGTCGTGTGACTGACTACACAGTACTTTTGCAGATTTACACCTAGAGTGAGTAATTACACAGGAAATCCCTCAGGAAATAAGAATGGAGAGAGGAGGGGAAAAAGAAAAAAAGGGAGGGAAAGAGAGATATAGAGACATTATTTTTATTTTAACTTTTAAGTCAGGGCAGAGAGGAAACCCTTACAAACATAAATGTCACTGATGGCCAAGTAGTGATGTTCTTAAAAATTGTTCAGAAATTCAGTATTTTTTTTTTAATTAAAATGTAACCCATAGATTGAATGTGAGTTTGTAGTTGCAAATCTACTATTTTCATCATAGTATTGAGTACATAGATACTTTTTTTTTTTTTTCATTCTTGAGATACTTTACTTAGAAGAATGTTCCCTATATTCATCCAGGTAAATATGGAAGATCCAAAGTCTTCATCTTTTATATGGCTGAGTAGTATTCCATAGTGTACACACAACAGTTTATTAATTCATTCATGGGTTGATGGGCACATAGGTTCTTTCTACATCTTTGTGATTGTGAATTGAACTACTATTAACATTCTGGTGCAAATGGTCTTGTGGTAAAATTATTTTTATTCTTCTGGGTAGATACCTAGTAAGGGGATTTCAGGATCATATAGAAGGTTGATAGATCTTTGGCTGTTAGCTCTTTGAAGATTCTCCGTACTTTTTTTCAAAAGGGCTGTATTAGCTTACAATCACATAAGCATTATAAAAGTGTTCTCTTCTCTCCTTATCTGAGCCAGCATTTGCATCTTTGGGAATTGATGGTTGTAAGCTATTCTCACTGGGATTAGGTGACATCTCATGTAGGTTTGATTTGCATTTTTCTTATGATTAGGGATTATGAACTCTTTTTATATGTTTGTTGGCCATTTGTCCTCCTAGGAAAATATTCTGTTCATTTTTCTTGCTCAATAATGAATGGGAATGTTTGGTCTTGTTAATCTGTTTGACTTCTTTATAGAGTCTGTTTATTAGCCCTTTCTTACAGGCATAACATGTGAATATCTTCTCCCATTCTGATAGGTGTTTATTTGATTTGTTGCTTGTGTCCTTAGATGTGCAGTTTAGCTTCTGCTTTTTAAGTTTTTCAGGTCCAGTTTATTTTTAAAAAATATATTTTTCATTTATTTTTTGATAGATATATGTGTATTTATTAATCTTTTGTTTGCAGTTCTGAAATATTTCACAGTTTTAAATGCAATTCTTTTTTTTTCACAGAAAAATTATGATGTATTTGTAAATCATTTCACTATATCTGATATTTTAGGACAAAATACACATTAAGAGCCAACTTTCATTGCAACCTTTCTACAAAGAAAATAAATTTTATATTCATGATGAATTGTTAGGTACTAGTAGTTAGATACAGGTTCCTGACGTCCACACCTGTCCTCATTCAGCGTACAGGACATCCAGTCCTAATTATCCTGCCCCTTCTATCCGTTGACCCTCTGCTATTTCAAAATAGTATTACTGTGAGAAAAGTATACCATTGTCAGGTAAGTCAGAAACACATTGTATTAAACCAAGTTGTTCAGCTTTCTTTACTGCAGAATTTCTTTTTTTCTTTTTCTTTTTTTTTTTCAGTTAGAGTACTTTATTTATTTATTATTTTTTTATTAAATCATAGCTGTGTACATTGATATGATCATGGGGCATCATATTCGAGCTTCATAAACCATTTGACACATTTTCATCCCAATATTCAACATAGCCTTCCTGGCATTTTCCCAGTCACCGTGGTATATTTTTTTAGAGATTGGTCTCACTCTGGCTCAGGCTGGTCTCTAACTTGTGAGCTCAGGCAATCCACCCACCTCGGCCTCCTAGGTGCTGGGATTACAGGCATGAGCCACCGTGCCTGGCCTCATCTTTTTAAAAACAGCTTTATGAATATATAATTCACATGCCATAAAATTCATTCATTTAAAGTATACAACTCAATGATTTGGGGTCTGTTCATCCATTAAAACAATCACATTTAGGACTTTCCAGCACCCCCAAAAGAAACTCTGTGCCCACTTATAGTCCCTCACTCTCCTCAAGCCCAACAGTCTCTGGCAATCCCCAATCTACTTTATGTCTCACAGACTGCCTGCCTGTCTCTTGCTCAGCATAATGGCCATGCTTCTGTGTGCACAAGTTGTCTCCCATATACACATAAACCATGATTTTTTTTTTATCTGGTCTGTTGACGGGCATCTGGCTAGGATTTACTGGTGCTTCATGAGGGGTTTTAGGCCTCCATCACCAACAGCCATTTCTTAAGTTACAGAGGAGGCAATGAGGGCTGCCAGCAGGCCACATGGCAGTGTCTCCCAGATCAGAGAACGCAAAGCCCCTTCAAAGTCAAAAAGGTGCACATGTTAGAAAGCGCAGCATGTGTTAGACTTTGCTAGCTGACATCCTTCCCAGAGCAAGGGTCTTTCAAAAATACAGAAACTAGAGGAAAATGAACAAACCAAAATAAATATCAAAGATGACATTCACAAATGTAAATATCAATGGAGTCTCATAAGAGACTCTCCAGCTTAGATGGTAATAAAATAGAAACTTACAGGCATGGTAGATGGGAACATTACTTCAGATAGCCTCTCTAGAGGATAACATCATATATATCAAAAACCTTAAACATCTGCATTACAAGAATGTTGCCCAGAAAAATGTCATAAATGTGTGCAAAGAATAAGTCACAAAGGATGGTCATCACAGTATTATTCATAATATTATGTATTATTAATGCCGTAATAGTTCAGTACTCCATAATTAAATATTTAGTAAGTCATCATAGAACCACATGATGGGGCCATTATGTTGCCATTAAAAACAAAGTCACAATGAGAATATATGGCATGGCATGGAAAGACATTATAATATGATTGATAGTAAAGTGGAAAAAAAGCCCTAGATGCTATGCTGGTATATGGTGTATGTTTTAGAAACAAAACCAAATCAAGAATATATGTAACACAGCTAGGCACTGTGGCAGGCACCTATAATCCCAGCTACTCAGGAAGCTGAGGCAACGGGAACACCTGAGCCCAAGAGTTTGAGGTTGCTGTGAGCTGTGATGCCACAGCACTACCCAGGGGGACAGTGAGACTCTGTCTCAAAAAAAAAAAAAGAAAAGAAAAAGAACACATGTAACAGAAACAATATGGCTATGAAACATCCATTATCTTGTTTTTTTTTCTCATTTTCTAAATTTGCTAAAATGAACATATATTACTTCTGAAATAATAATTACCCCCCCCCCCAAAAAAAAGGCATATACAAATAAGCTGGTTCAGTGTTACTTTACCCCAGTTTGTAACTCTTGAAGAAACAAGGAGAGATCTCTATCAGCCCAGTACTGGCAGAAGAAAGACAACTTGAACGTTTGCCTGTCACTACAGCTCAGGGGTATTTAAGGAACAGCTACGGAGCTGGTGATTACAAACAGGACTAGATGGAGGGATAAGGGACCTGAAAGCCAGCCCACACAGAAAAGCAACGTCACTTTACAGGGAGCCAGAGCACGCCAGACCAGTGCCTTGGATGCCCCGTTTTCAGGTTCACTTTTCTTCAGAAAAGGACAAAAGGACAGAGGTCCACCTGCTGATGCAGGGAAACCTTCCACTGATTCTTTATTGGTCCATAAGCAATTATAATTAGGTCGTCATCTTTCTGGACAGGCAGCTGTGAACTCAACTAGTGAATGATGGCAAAGAATCTTGGAATGACAGGCTTGCATGTGCAGGCATACACCTGAATTTCAAGACAATGTCATGATTGCAGCAACTCTCCCTTCTACAAGTTCGCTGGCCTAGGTTTGGAAAGAATGTAAAGAGGTGGGCAGCATTTTATTTACTACAGCCTTACTGCCTCAAAAGAAGGTTGTAGTCTCCACTCGACCTTCATAGGCAAAGGGGAACACTTAAAACGTGCACGCACCTGGCTACTGGCAGACTCATCTCACTGAAAGCTAACCATTTGGCCAGAGCCAAGCACCTACTTGAAGGCAGAATTTCTGAGAGGAAAGTCAAACTTTAGTCGTTCTGAAGCAAAAGTTATAAAAGGCTATTTTTCTACAGCCTGTGACTATAAACTACCAGTTCATCAGGGGTTGGGTTTTGTTTTGTTTTCTGAAATTGCTTTTGTTTTTGGAGACAGCCAGGCTGGAATGCAAGTGGCCCTATCATTACTCACAGCAACCTCAAACTCCTGGGCTCAAGTGATCCTCCTAGTAGCTGGGATTGCAGGCATCCCCCACCAAGCCAGCTAATTTTTCTACTTTTTGTAGATACAGAGTCTTCCTATGTTGCTCACACTCATACATACTCTTCGTCTCATACTATCCTCCTACCTCAGATTCCTAAAGTGCTAAGATTATAGGTGTAAGCCATCTCGTCCCACCTAAAAATCAGCTTTCAAAAGCCAAAGAGATTTGAAAAAGTTGTATTTCCAAATACATAACACAGTACTTTATTTCCAAGTTCATTTAATCAATATTGAAAGTGGTCATAGAGGTGGAAGAGATTAAATGACCGTCAGTAAGTCACAATACAGTTCTGCTGCTCAAGTAATACAGAAGCACAATCTCTTCCATTTTCCCAGCTTCTCCTTGGTGCTGAGACAAGGCCATTGCCTGGCAGAGGGGACATGCACCACACAAGGCAGGTGCCCCCTACCAGGTACCCACAGGTGCCACCAATTTCATATTAGTGAAATATGATTACCTGCCACAAAGGTCCCCATGCACACACACAGCTCCACAAAACATACATTTCTCAATTCTAGCCACTGAAAACTAGCAGCAGTGACCAGCCAATAGCAATGAGCACCCTTAGCACTTGGACTGTGGTATCCAAATACTTTTTCCTAAGAAAGGGAAATAGGGTTCCTTAGGAGAACAGCTGATTCCAAGTCTGTGATAAGAAATGCACAAAAGGACTTATAACTCAATAATAAAAAGACCCCCCCCATAAAAATGGGCAAAATCTTGAAGATATTCCACAAAAAAGATATCCAAATATGACCAATGAACTCCTGAAAAGATGTTCAACATAATTAACCATTAGAGAAATGCAAATTAAAACCACAGCAATAGGGCGACGCCTGTGGCTCAGTAGGGTAGGGCACCAGCCCCGTATACCGAGGGTGGTGTGTTCAAAACCAGCCCCAGCCAAACTGCAACAAAAAATAGCAGGCACCCCTTGTGGCGGGTGCCTGTAGTCCCGGGAGGCTGAGGCAGGAGAATCACCTAAGCCCAGGAGTTGGAGGTTGCTGTGAGCTGTGTGATGCCACAGCACTCTACTGAGGGCGACAAAGTGAGACTCTGTTTCTACAAAAAAACAAAACAAAACAAATAAACAAACAAAAAACACACAACGATACACTATTTCACACCTACTAGGATGGCTAGATCAAAAAGACAGTGATGGAGAAGAGAAACTGGAAATCCTCAAACACTGATGGTGGGAATATAAAATGGTATGGTTGCTTTGGAAAAAAACCTGGGAGTTTGTCCTAAGATCAAACAGAGTTACTATATGACCCAGCAATTACATCCCTACGTATATATCCAAGAGAAACGGAAATGTATAGGCACATGAAAAGGTGTATGTGAGTGTTCACAGCAGCATTATTCATAATAGCCAAAAGGTGGAAACCACCCAAATGTCCCTCAGTAACCAGATAATATGTGGTGTATCCATGTGACAGTGCATTATTTGGCAATAAAATAATTAAGTACTGATATATGCTATGTACGGCATGGATGAACCTTGGGAATATTGGATCCTGAATTTAAAAACTGTTTTAAAATAGCAAAATATACCCTGTAGGCCAAATCCACCCCAGGGCATATTTTTGTAAGGCTCTCAAGGTAAGCATGGTTTGTAAAAAAATAAAAAACCAAAGAAGAATATGTAAAAGAGACTGCATGTAGCCTGGGAAGCTAATACATTTACTATCTGACCCTTTACAAAAGATGTTTGCTTTGTTCTACAGCAGTGGTTCTCAACCTTCCTAATGCCACAGCCCTTTAATAGAGTTCCTATGGGCTGTGATCCACAGGTTGAGAACCGCTGATCTAAAGACATATACTAAGACCCTTTGAATGAAAGGATATGCTGTCTGGAATTCGGTCTGCGGGAGCAGGCGCAGGCACAGAAGAAACCAGACTGGCTACGGCACCCCCCGCAGACGCCAAGCCAGGGCACCATTACGCTCTCTTCTACTCTGCTCTTTTTCTATTCACTATCCCCTCTGCTCCCCCCCTTTTTAACAAATGTTTGAAATCTTCCTTAATAAAAATAGGTTAAAAAGGAATAAAAGAGATGGCTTATTTGAAATGTCAGTGTGGGAGAGACACTGAGTTGTCCCACAGTATCTGTTCTTTCTTACTGACAGATTTTTAGTGGGCACATGACTGACTACTAGCTAATAAAATTCAGCAGAAGTTTTATGAGGCCTTCTGAGAACGTTCCTGAAAGGTAGAATGTGTAACTTTTTACTCTTTCATCTTCCTTCCTGGCTGGAATGGTGTCATGATGGCTGGGAACCAAGCAGACTTTATGAACAACGAGGTAAAATTGATGTACTAAGGCAGGCAGGAAAACATGATGGGAGAAGAGCATTTTGCGAAAATGTCATACAAGCCTTAGACTCCCTATCTATTAATTCATATACATTAAAAAGTTTTATCCTTTAAATACCACTATTATTTTGTGTTTTCTTACAGTCAAAACTAATACTAACAGCTACAGTGGGAAGAGAAAAACAGTCTTTTCAAAATATTCCTATTTCTGATAGAGACACCAGTTTTCGGTGGTAATAGTTAAATGACAAAACTTTAATTATTCCACAAAGTTTCTTCCCAAGGTTAATCAATGTGAGGCTTTTTTTTTTTTTTTTTTTTTAAATTACAAAAAACTTGGGGTTTATATGTGGCTGGAGATTAGGGAAAGAGACTCTAGGCTGGAATGGGAGATTGACCAGGAAGATTTGACATCCCTAGAAGATCTAAGATGAGTAAGGAGTTTTACATCTGAGAGCTGGGAATGGTTAGGTAAGAGTACAGGTGAGATGAGTAAGGAATTTTACATCTGGGAGCTGGGAATGGATAGGTAAGAGTACAGGTGAGATGAGTAAGGAGTTTTACATCTAAGATCTGGGAATGGTTAGGTAAGAGTACAGGTGAGATGAGTACAGCGTTTTACATCTGGGAGCTGGGAATCGTTAGGTAAGAGTACAGGTGAGATGAGTAATGAGTTTTACATTTGAGAGCTGGGAATGGTTAGGTGAGAGTACAGGTGAGATGAGTAAGGAGTTTTACATCTCGGATCTGGGAATGGTTAGAGTGCAGGTTTCCAAAAGTCAAACTAGGGCATCTCTTTGACCCTTAGTGGCTTAGTTCCCCAGCATCCAATGTGCCAAGGTTGGTAAAGGCGGGTGTGTTTTTAGAGGGAAAGAGTGAGGGTCTTTAAATTTCTCAGCATCTTCCTTCCAGAGTCACTAGCATCTCTTTGAAAGGAAACTGCATTTGAAATGCGCCTCACCTACAGAATCTTTGCTCTAGTTAAGATATTTGAAAAACAATTTTGGAAAAGTTATTTGTTCTCAGATACTGACAGGTTTGTAATCTATAGTTCTCTTTCTCTCTCTCTTTTTAACCGTGTCACATGTTAGTCAAAGACATTTTTTCTTTCAGACATGGCTTTCAAGCAATATAGTGGCACTTTAATGATTCCATAAAGGAAATCTACTAGGGACTGTCACAAAGCTTAATGCATGGAAGCTCAATCTCCTCTGTTTGGCTGTTCTAACTTGTTTTGAACATCTCATCAGAAATCAATTTAGTAGAAGGAAACCTTGTCACCTGAAAAATAACAATTTTCAATAACAGCATTTACAGAAGCACTGACAGGAATAGCAAGGGTGGGTGGGCCAGAAATACACAAGTCTGCAGATGAAGTGTGGCCCAGGTCACGTCTCACTCTGCCCTGCTGACCTCAGAGAGGTACCATGAGGACCAAAGGGGATAAAGTATGGACTGTACTCGATTCTGGAAAGTGATACCATGTTTTGTGACAAGAGCCACCCTGGGCTACACCGTGAACAGATCATATAGGATGTAATAATTTTTTGGAATGAAGAGGACATGAGTCTCAGAGGAAAATACTGATGTCACCTAGTTGAGCCTCCTCTGAAATGTCCCCAGGAGACACAGCAGCCTCCACCTTCGTGGTGTTGGAAGTAAGGAGTCACCCAGACTTCCTGGCTAAAACACATTGCACTCTGCAGCAGTCTGTAATGCTGAACAATGCTTTCTTAGCTTCTCTTCATAACTTAAACCCTCTGGGGGTCCTTATTCTACTCTCCAGACCTTTTGGGGAATGTCAGCCTAGAAGGCAGTTTTCAGGAATTGTCAGCCCAGTGATCTGGGGAAAGAATTTTTTTGGCCTAGGGTAAGTACCTTAGTTGTAATTTGGTACAAAGGATATAGACTGAAAGGGGACACAGTTTTTTTTAAGCTAAGAGAGCTATTTACAAAGTAGGCATCTAGCACCATGTAATTGATAATACCATAGCAGCTAAGGCTTGAGTGCTTGGTATGGACTGGGCATTTTTCTAAAAGCATTATAAGTACTCATTACACACACGACTCATTTTACCCTTGCTACAGCCCTGTGGCAGACAGTGCTATTATTACAGCGATTTTATAGATGAGTTAACCAAGATGTAGAACAGCTGAGAAAATGGTTCGAGTCCACAGACTGTTAAGTGGTGAACTTGGGATTCAAATCTAGCCAGGCCCTACACTGGCCCCTTCCCATCACATCATATGGCCTCTCTTAACAGCAGGGTTCCACTTTCCTGTTGGTCACAGCTCTAGAGCTGGCCCAAAGGCCCTCACCCACTTCATGTCCTACATCCTGCCTTGCTCCCCACGCACCAGGACTTAACATCTCAACTAGTGTTTATACCCCAGACTGTCCATGGCCTTTGCTTCCCACCTTAACTGTGACTCATAATTTCCTATTATCCTGTAAATACACAGACCACACCAGGGATAGTAAGTAAATATACCCAGTTCCACTTCTTACTCATTTCAATCCTGCTTTTTTTTTTTTTTTAATACCAAGAATCCCAGAAGTTCCTAGGTTGTGAAAAGGTAGCAGTTGGCATTCTGGGAGTTTTGCTAAGTCAATGTTTCCCAGCTACTTGGAAGGCTGAGGCAAGAGAATCGCTTAAGCCCAATAGTTTGAGGTTGCTGTGAGCTCTGATGCCATAGCACTCTATCAAGGGTAACATAATGAGACTCAGTCTCAAAAAAAAAAAAGATAATCTCTGCATCTCTGCTGTGTTTTGTCTAGCTGCAGGAAGGCACAGCCAGAGCTGTGACATAAAGACTCTCTGAACATTTAACACAACACTCAGGGAGGGCTGATTGCCCTGGGCAGCTTTTCCAACTGTCTGAACAAGTCCTCTGAAGGCTTATAAGAGGCATTTGCTCCATTCCTGAGAGAATTAAGTAGTTGTCAAATACAGCACACTGACAGCAAAGGTGCTGGAAGACATTCCTTTTAACGTACCACGGTCAATCGATTCTTATGTGACAAACACTCAGCAGGCCCACAACCCAAGCTGGTACCTTCACTCCGTCCAGCACAGCCTTGATGACGCCCTTCACAGTGGTCACCATCTCTTTATCTTCTGAGTTCACTCCTTCTAACATCACTTGGTCTGACCAACGAATGAGGTTGGCGAGACTTTGGTACACACGGCTATAGCAGGAGGAAAGGGCAGAGCTACAGGGAAGAGAAGATGTTTTAAAAGAATGTTAAAAAAAATCTAAAGCCCATCATATTAAGACATCCACTTCGCACAGAACCACTTTCTTAGTGACTAGGGTGAATTTCTCAATCTTTTTTTGTGTAAAATTCACACCTCCTTTTAATAAACAAAGCTTTTCTCCCCTGAGCTTTTCTCCTTACATCCCACAAATAATTTTTGTAGAGCTTTATATTCTAATCTGTGTTGTAAAATTGTTTGCATTTCCCAAATAAAACATAAATATTCCATCATGATAGTTAATGTATTTTTCCCACATTCCTCTATGAGATACTGGTGACATTTCTCAAGGGGCGCCATGCTCGCCTCCTCCAGGCTGTTAGCAACCAGACTGGGTCAGAGCACTGTGTAGTTCCCATTGTGAATTAAGACTAAAATTCATTTTAAACATGTCACAAGGAGCCAACAGATTTGTGGAATTCTAACAGCATGTTTCTTTAAAGTAATAGTCATGAGCTCAAAACAGACCTGTAAAAGTAACAGTCATAAGCTCAAAACAGACCTGCAGTCTATTAGAATTCCTCCTAACAGGGGCTCAGCTTCACCATCCTTGCACCACAGCTGAGGCTGAGGTATTGTAGCAACCAACCAGAGACAAGGTGTCCTGCGATGGTGGTGGGGGTGTGCGTGTTTGCGCAGGTACCAGCTACCACCCCTGCTGTGCTGCCCACACACACAGAGAAGCCCAGGGCATGCTGGGAGCAGTGATTACAGACTAGCAGCTGAAATGAAGATTTTCTACATCGGCTGCATATTTTTAAATTAACTAAAGATAATTTTCCCTAGGAATTCTGGAAAGGATTATTTTTCCATTTTAAATACCATATATACTCGAGTATAAGCCGAGTTTTTTTGGCACAAAATTTGTGTCAAAAAACCCGAACTCGGCACAAAATTTGTGCCGAAAAAACTCGGCTTATACTTGAGTATATACGGTATTTTACATTATAACAGAGTAAGAGCAAAAACATAGAAAATGCATGTTACCCCTCCTCCACTCCAAAAAACAAAAAACGAGGCAGACATTCAGGAGCCAAAGATATAGTTTTCAGGAAAATATATAATATTGTAAGATATGATTAAAACAGGTTGTAAATGGTGGAACCCATAGCTCAGTGGGTAGGGCGCCAGCCACATACATCAAGGCTGATGGGTTTGAACCCAGCCCGGTTCAAACAGCTAAACAACAATAACAACTGCAAACAAACAAACAAACAAACAAAAAAATAGGTAGGTACTGTGGTGGGTGCCTGTAGTCCCAGCTACTTGGGAGGCTGAAGCAAGAGAATCACTTAAACCCAAGAGTTTGAGGTTGCTGTGAGCTATGACGCCACAGCACTCTATCGAGGGCGACAGCTTAAGACTCTGCCTCAAACCAAACCAAACCAAACCAAAAAAAACCCAAAAAACAAAAAACAGGTTCTAAAAACAAAGCCATTTAAAACAAAAATCTGGTTTTTTTTTTTTGTTTGTTTTTTTATTAAATCATAGCTGTGTACATTGATATGATCATGGGGCATCATACACTAGTTTCACAGACCAGTTGACACATTTATATCACACTGGTTAACATAGCCTTCCTGGCAATTTCACAGTTACTGTGTTGAGACATTTACATTCTACATTTACTAAGTTTCACATATACCATTGTAAGA